>JACRUU010000029.1:2802081-2804581 GCA_030449085.1 Kryptopterus vitreolus | reverse complement strand
ATCACGTGGGAGAAAAGTATAAAGGATCCACAGCGCGTGTCCGTGGATCTGATGAATTCTCTCCTGAACATCCACAGCGCGTGTCCGTGACCCTCCTCGTGCACCCTGATCACGGCGTGTCCGAGCTCGTGCGTGTCCGCGTTGTTAGATTTATTTCACGGAACAAAAACAGTTGTTTTTAATATTTTGTTTCACTGCAATAAATAAAGAAATAGATAGATAGATAGATAGATAGATAGATAGATGGATGGATAGATAGATAGATAAACAAAGAATAAATTGTTATGAGAAGTCAAAATCATAAACCCGTGCACGTGCGCAGGGGGAGAACGGACCACGGTCACGAGCCGTGCCAAAGGACATTCCGTTACCGCGCCCATATAAGCGCTTCCAGATGTGGGAGGTTCATTCCATGGACGGAGGAGATGAAGATGATGATGAGGATAATGATGAGGATGATGATGATGACACATCAACACTTCCACACCTCCACACTGCCACACCTCCACATCTCCACACCTTCACATCTCCACACCTTCACACTCCACACCTCAACAAAATCTCCACACTTCCACACCTCCACATCCTCACACACCTCAACACACCACACCTCCACACCTCCACACCTCCACACCTACACAACACCTCCACACCTCCACACCTCCACACCTCCACACCGGGCAACACCTCCACACCTCCACACCTCCGCCACATCTCCACACCTCAACATCTCCACACTTCCACACCTACACATCTCACATCTCCACATCTTCACATCCCACACCTCCACATCCTCCACATCTCCACATGTCCATACCCTCCACATCTCCACATCCTCCACATCTCCACATCTCCACACCTCCACACATCCACACCTCCACACCTCCACATCTTCACATCCACACCTCCACATCTCCACACCTACACCTCCACACCTCCACACCTCCACATCTCCACACCTCCACACCTCCAAGCTGAAGCAGGTCTGGTGGAGATGAAACATGATCATGTTCTTTGTGGTGGTACAGGACTGTAGTAACTTGGACTTGGACAATCCTTGTTTATGCTCCACCTACTTTTTTTATACAATCTCATTCAGCTTGGGTTACAGGAAGGATTAGGAGTATTGCAATATCACACACACACACCACACACACACACACACACACACACACACACACACACACACACACACACACACGCCTGTTATGTTGTTTTTTTCTCTTGTCATACACAATGACTGAACAAACATCCGCTTCATACCTGTCAATACATGTGAGTTTGTGTGTTTTCAAGTTGTATGGGTGTGTTTGTGTGTGTGTCTGAAAGATAATTGTATGTCTGTGAGAGGTGTGTGTGTGTGTGTGTGTGTGTGTGTGTGTGTGTGTGTGTGTGGTCCATATGTAAAGCAGTTTATGCTGAAATAATTTTCTGCTCTCTCTTGTAGGGGTTTAAACAAGCAGGGTTTCCAGTGCCAAGGTAAGATCCAGGAACGACTGATAGGTGTGTGTGTGTGTGTGTGTGTGTGTGTGTGTGTGTGTGTGTGTGTGTGTGTGTGTTCGCACGAAAGAGACAAACACAAAGACCATTACATTTATGACACCCTTAACCAGAGCGTCTTAAACCTGAGCAGTGTTTTTTGTATACCATGGTTTTCACTCCACACTTATTCTTCTGTGTGTGTGTGTGTGTTATGTGGTGTGTGTGTATGTGTGTGTGTGTGTTTAGCATGCCGCTTCGTGATACACAAGCGCTGTCATGAGAATGTCAAATTTTCCTGCCCAAAAGTGGACAATGAACCTCCATCTGAGGCAAGTATATTTCTGCTGCTTCTCACACACCACACACACACACACACACACACACACACACAAAGGTAGGCTTTGTGTAGTTGAACGAGTTTAGTATAAAAACTGTGGTGTGTGTGTGTGTGTGTGTGTGTGTGTGTGTGTGTGTGTGTGTGTGTGTGTGTGTTGCAGGATTCCAGCAGTAAACACGCATTTAAGATTCGCACTTTTTACCGACCCACTTACTGTGAGCACTGCGGCTCTCTAATCTACGGACTCATACACCAGGGCATGAAATGTGACTGTGAGTAAACACACACCCACACAACCACACACCGCACACACACCACACACACACACAACACTCTCACACACACACACACGTAAAACACACAACATACGCCCACAGTTTGTACAGATTACACATTTGAATGATCAATTAGCAATAGAAATGAAAAATAATAATGAAAACATAATAAATTAAATATAATTATTAGTGAATTTATTTCAAAAACAATTATTTCACATCTATGTCTATAATACTTTAACTCCACATAATGGCTCATATGTGATGGAATGCGATAATCTCCCAAGAATCATTCCAGATATTTATATGCCTTGTTAATATAGAATCTGAGAATGTGTGTGTGTGTGTATGGTGTGTGTGTGTGTGTTGTGGTGTGTGTGGTGTGTGTGTGTGTCAGTAGGGAATG
>JACRUU010000029.1:2783933-2793933 GCA_030449085.1 Kryptopterus vitreolus | reverse complement strand
TCATCATCACCTCATCACTCCATCACCTCATCACCACCATCACTCAATCATCACTTCATCACCTCATCACTCCATCACCCCATCATCCCATCACTCCATCACCTCACCACACCATCATCCCATCATGCCATCACCTCATCACACCATCACTCTTTACTATATTCAGTCCTCAGTTTCAAGATGAGATTAAATCTGAGATTAAAGATTTATTTCATTGATGTGGAATAAATAAATATGTAAAATAAATATAAGGAGAAAACCTGGATGGATTCCGTGAGGATGAGGTTTTAAACTCAGAGCCCTTAAATACCTCCACTGTGTGTGTGTATATGTGTGTGTATGTGTGTGTATGTGTGTGTATATGTGTGTGTATGTGTGTATATGTGTGTGTGTATATATGTGTGTGTATGTGTGTATATATGTGTGTGTGTGTGTATAGTGTGTGTATGTGTGTATATGTGTGTGTGTGTGTGTGTGTGGTGTGTATATGTGTGTGTGTGTGTGTATATATATGTGTGTGTGTATGTGTATATATATATATATATATGTGTGTGTGTGTGTGTGTAATATGTGTGGTGTGTGTATGTGTATATGTGTTATATATGGTGGTGTGTGGTTATATGTGTGTGGTGTGTGGTATATGTATGTGTATGTGTATATATGTGTGGTGTATGTGGGTGTGTGTATGGGTAGTGGTGTGTGTGTGTTGTGTATATATATGTGTGTGTGTGATATATGTGTGTGTATGTGTGTGTGTGTGTGTGTGTATGTGTGTGTGTGGTATATGTGTGTGTGTGTGTATGTGTTGTGTGTGTGTGTGTGTGTGTGTGTTGTGTGGTGTATGTGTGTGTGTGTATATATGTGTGTGTGTGTATATATGTGTGTGTGTGTGTGTGTGTGTGTATGTGTGTATATATGTGTGTGTGTGTGTGTGTATGTGTATGTGTGTATAGGTGATTACTCCTGTGGTCGTTTGGGGAAGAACATCACCAGTGTTCTTGGTACCAGAACGTTACTCACAGAGGAAAATGTGATCCAGATTTACACCACTAAAGAGAACGTGACGGAGAAAACAGTAAAAAACGCCTCCACTGAGCTCAACAGCACCACCGTCAGGCCGACACTGGCACAACATTACTGGGATTTTTTCCCCACTTTACCCTCCATAACGGACGCGAGCAACAGAGACCTGCGTATCGTTGGAGGACTTGAAGCAACACCTGGGGAGATCCCCTGGCAGGTAAACCAATGTGTGTGTGTGTGTGTGTGTGTGTGTGTGAGAGAGAGAGAGAGAGGTGTTATTCTCGGTCTCCTCACTAGGTGGCGCTGATCCATAAAGAGAAGAAGGTGGTGTTCTGTGGCGGTTCTCTCCTGAGTGAGTTGTGGATCATCACTGCTGCTCACTGCCTGGTGGAAGGAGGAACCGGAATGTTCTTCATAAGATTAGGTAAGAGTCAGGTTCTGCTCAGAGGGCGGAGTCAAAGGGCGGTGTCAGAGGGCGGTGTCAGAGGGTGGAGTCAGAGGGCGGTGTCAGAGAGGGGAGTCAGAGAGTGGAATGAGAAAGTGGAGTCAGAGGGCGGAGTCAAAGGGCGGAGTGAGAGAGTGGAATTAGACGGCGGAGTCATAGAGTGGAGTCAGAGGGCGGAGTTCAGAGAGCGGAGTCAGAGGGCGGAGTCAGAGTCAGAGGGCGGAGTCAGAGGGCGGAGTCAGAGGGCGGAGTCAGAGGGCGGAGTTCGAGAGTGGAGTCAGAGGGCGGAGTTCGAGAGTGGAGTCAGAGGGCGGAGTCAGAGGGCGGAGTTCGAGAGTGGAGTCAGAGGGCGGAGTTCGAGAGTGGAGTCAGAGGGCGGAGTTCGAGAGTGGAGTCAGAGGGCGGAGTTCGAGAGTGGAGTCAGAGGGCGGAGAGGGCGGAGTTCGAGAGTGGAGTCAGAGGGCGGAGTCAGAGGGCGGAGTCAGAGGGCGGAGTCAGAGGGCGGAGTCAGAGGGCGGAGTCAGAGGGCGGAGTCAGAGGGCGGAGTCAGAGGGCGGAGTCAGAGGGCGGAGTCAGAGGGCGGAGTCAGAGGGCGGAGTCAGAGGGCGGAGTCAGAGGGCGGAGTCAGAGGGCGGAGTCAGAGGGCGGAGTCAGAGGGCGGAGTCAGAGGGCGGAGTCAGAGAGTCAGAGGGCGGAGGGCGGAGTCAGAGGGCGGAGTTCGAGAGTGGAGTCAGAGGGCGGAGTCAGAGGGCGGAGTCCGAGGGCGGAGTGGAGTCAGAGGGCAGAGTCAGAGGGCGGAGTTCGAGAGTGGAGTCAGAGGGCGGAGTTCGAGAGTGGAGTCAGAGGGCGGAGTCGAGAGTGGAGTCAGAGGGCGGAGTCAGAGGGAGTCGGGGCGGAGTCAGAGGGCGGAGTCAGAGAGTCAGAGGGCGGAGTCAGAGGGCGGAGTCAGAGAGTCAGGCGGAGTCAGAGGGCGGAGTCAGAGGGAGTCAGAGGGCGGAGTCAGAGGGCGGAGTGAGAGTCAGAGGGCAGAGTCAGAGGGCGGAGTGAGAGTGGAGTCAGAGGGCGGAGTCAGAGGGCGGAGTCAGAGGGCAGAGTCAGACGGAGTCAGACATGTTGTGGGTTTGTGGTGTGTTATGAAATTGTATATTCTGTAATTCTTATTCATTTAATTCTGTAATAAATGGGATTATGCGCAGGTTCCTCACGAGGACCGACGTTCCACCATCATTTTTTCTCTTTCCTGAACCCTCTCTCTCTCTCTCTCTCTCATTCCCACCAGGAGAACATAACGTTAGGGTGGAGGAGCAGCAGGAGAGCGATTACGAAGTTGAAGAACATCACATTCACCCGAACTATCTGTACAAGCAAAGCCACAACCACGACATCGCCCTGCTGAAGCTCCAAACCACCGTCACCTTCTCAGAGCACATCATCCCCATCTGCCTCGGCCCAAAGACCTTCACGGAGAACCTGCTGAAGAACGCTCCGGTCTCGCTGGTGAGCGGGTGGGGTCGCATGCGGTACGGAGGGCTGGAGTCCGACACGCTGCAGAAGGTGGAGGTTCCATACGTGGACCGCACCGAGTGTAAAGGCAGCGATAAGATTTCACGCTTCATGTTCTGCGCCGGGTTCCTCACCGCACGCAAGGACTCGTGCCAAGGAGACAGCGGAGGACCGCACGCCACCAGACACGACAGCGCCACCTGGTTCCTGACGGGCATCATCAGCTGGGGAGACGAGTGCGCTAAAGACGGGAAGTACGGCGTCTACACCCGCGTGTCCAGGTACATGAACTGGATCACAAACGTGACGGGAATCAGAGCCGGTTCCTCTGCGTGACGTTTCTCATCCTCCGTCTGCAGAACTGAAATAAAACATCTCAACCAATAAAATCTACCCTAGTGTTTAACCAATGATTTACTTCTCATTCATCTCATCATCATCATCATCATCATCATCATAATAATAACAATGTGTAAATGAAGTCCACACACACACACACACACACACACACGCGACATGGTGGTGAAAGCAGAAGTTCATTCAGTGTTCATGGAGGATCACACACTCAGAACACACTGTACAACATCTGGATGTGTTCCTACATCACACACTCAGAACACACTCAAACACACTGTACAACATCTGGATGTGTTCCTACATCACACACTCAGAACACACTCAGAACACACTGTACAACATCTGGATGTGTTCCTACATCACACACTCAGAACACACTGTACAACATCTGGATGTGTTCCTACATCACACACTCAGAACACACTGTACAACATCTGGATGTGTTCCTACATCACACACTCAGAACACACTGTACAACATCTGGATGTGTTCCTACATCACACACTCAGAACACACTCAGAACACACTCAGAACACACTCAGAACACACTCAGAACACACTCAGATGTGTTCCTACACACTGTACAACATCTGGATGTGTTCCTGCATTTTCTACACAATGAAACAAAACAAAGCATGAATGTTGTTAGAGATAAACACCGAGCGTATTTACACACAAAAAAAACACTTCCTACTGCACTGTACAGTGTTTGTGCTTACACATGACCTGAGCGTCATCACATACTCCACCTTCTCCACCCTCACTTCAAACCTACAGCTAGAGCGTCTATCACACACACACACACACACACAACACACCACACACTGCCACAGCACTAGCATCAGCAGCGTGACTAACACACACACACCAGCGAGGAAGACTAAAGGCTTTGCAGAAGTCATTGACAATACTTTATTATATATATATACATATATATATATATATATATATATATATATATATATATATATATATATATATGCATATGTGTGTGTGTGTGTGTGTGTAATCAGTGAAGCCTTAATAAATAAGTAATAAACCATGATTTTATGAAAACACTACCAAAGTATAAAAGTAGATAAGTACAGATGATGTGTGCAAAAATGTGATGTTTGGCACAAAGTCACGTCTAAAACAGGTGAGTGTTTACCTGCACACACACTTCATTCTGCCCCATCCTGCACACACACACACACACACACACACACCACACACACACACACACATGCGCATGTGGAGGTAAATCATGTGTAATGATGTTATGATCAGACAGAAGCAGGTGATTGGATCAGGGCTGGACGATACATCCATTATATCAACATCATAAACACTTTACGGATACACTGTTGCCATGGCGATGATTATTGGTTATTAATAATATAGAACAGATATTATATATGTTATATTAAATTGGGATTAAATACACAATGTTTGTTGTAAAAATGTGTTTGAGTATTGTGATGTGATATTGGGGTCATATCGTCCAGCCCTTACTGTGGAATGTAAAAAGTCTGATTATTGATAATTAGTTTAAATCTGGCACACACACACACACACACACACACACACACACACACACACACACACACGAGGCAGCTTCAGCTCACACTCAGCACTTCTGCTGGGATTCAGATGTTATTACTGATTATTTTCTCTCCTGCATTCACAATAAAACACTGATAACAGTCCTGTGTGCACAACTCAACACTAAACACACACTGTGGAGGTGTGACAAAAGTGTGTGTGTGTGTGTGGGTTCATGCTGTAAAATAATGTAAATGTTCCTTGATGGAGGATCTCATCACGGCGTGGTCACCACACTGCTTATATTTCCTGAGTCTGTGAGAAAACACACACACACACACACACACACACACACACACAACACACACACACACACACACACATAGGATATGAACAGAATTAGCATCTGAAATATTTTAGAATTTAATGTGAGATTGAAGAAATAAATTCCACTCACCGTAAACTCACCACTATGTCTGATCACATGACCCCTGTCCACATTTCCCAGAATCCTGTGCAGGGCGTTAGCGGGCAGTTTCCCTTCTCCTCCACGGGTCAGGTTTTTGACGTGCCTGAATCAGAGCAGCGTAATCACACAGTAGTGTTTACAGATCTCCCTCACACACACACACACACACACACACACATATATTTAATATGAATCGCTCACCATATCCCCGCCGTGTTCCCCTGCAGTAGGTGGATGACATCACCGTGTTTAATGATGACTTCATCTTTACCACACTGCAGGTGATCCACCAGGGCTCGGAATTTCCCAGGAACCTGAAAAACATCTGAATATTAACAAACCTGCAGTGGAACATAAATTCTGTAAAGAATAATAATGTATTAATAATCAATTCTGTAAAGAATAATAATGTATTAATGATCAATTCTGTAAAGAATAATAATGTATTAATAATCAATTCTGTAAAGGAAGGGTATGCACACACACACACACACACACACACACACACACACACACACACACACACATTGCACTGTGGACCTTCTGTTGTGTTATTTGTAAACAAATGAGCATGACGGTTCATGAGACGGAGACGTTTTCTCACCAGCAGCGCGTCCTCTTCTTCGTCCGAGTCGGAGATGAAGGACAAGTCGGTGGTCCAGTCCTCTAAAGTCTCACAAATATCCACAGAGTTTGAGGTTCCTGGCCAACCTGTAATACACCACAGGAAACACCTCACCACCAAAAACATCACTCTCACGTCTACACTAATCAACTGCTTCCTTAATCAGAAGCACACAACCCTTAATAAAGACTACACACACCACACTATAATACTTAAAGTGGTTATAAACTCTGACACACTCCACTGCTTCCAGCAGTCCTTAACCCTCACAACTACTCTTACTGCTCTTATGTGACCTTCAACTCCCCCAACAAAACCCAATGAACCTTCAAATCCCCAGCAGACACTGGTAATGTACCCCAGGAGGCCTTTTAAAAGACCCTGTATGACCCCGCCTTTCCTCAGGGGTTACCCCCGCCCCGGCACACTCACTGCGGCGGTTACGGTTCTGGGGTCGAGGTGAGAACATCACAGGATCTGTAAGAACAGGACTGGAGCTCCCGGACTCGTCTGAGTGCATCTGCGCCCCTTTACTGTGAGGAACGACATCAAAACAACCTGAGCAGCTTACGATGGGGGCGGAGCTCCAGGACATGCAGACCGACGCCCTCTCCGCACTGACCAATCAGAGAACCACATCGAACAACACACAGACGAACAGAAACACAACAGTCACATCACAAACACAAACACACACACACAGTCACAAGTATGCAGGTCTGGGCTCAGTTCGCATTCTCATTCAGCTCAACTCATCCCAAACCTACACACCTGACCAAAAATATTGGCACCCTTCAAAGCAAAAAGTTCAGTGCGAAACGTAATTATTAACACAAACATGTGGGAATAAAACATTTTTTTATTATCATATTTTCCTTGTAAAGGATTTATGGCTTATGGTTGTACTTGATTTTGGTCACCAGTAGGACTGTTAATGGGGTGTACATTAGAGGTCGACTGATTTCTTGGTTCGAATGATTTTAGATTGGTTTATTAGAAGCAAAACCACGTTTTGTTTGTTTTTACATGCGAGACGCTGAACAGAAAGCGCTAGATGTTCATTATTATTCATGAATCATATTCATTCATGAATGTTTTCATATTTATTTCAGTCAGAACAGACAGTTTTAATCAAGTCAATTAATCTGTAAAATCAGACATCAGTCGACTTCTATGCCCTGGTGGAGATCAGACATGAGGATATCATGTAAATCCATTTAACCCTTTATTATCAGGAGGAAAATCTCACTCATCTCTATTCCATTCCTCTGCTTTTAATAACAACTAAATCTACATCTACATCTGTGAAGAGCGACAAGAATCTAGAGTTAAACAATCTATAATCATTAGTGCAATAAAAGTCATTAACAGAATTGATTTGAAATGAACTTAAATCTCATTCCAGTGTGATCATTCTTTTACTTTCACTGCTCATGAAGGGTGCCAAGAATTATTCTCACACCCAGATCACCAGTCCCAGATTAGCTAAAGGATTTATTTAGCTGAGCTCTGGAATACATGCTGCTGCACACACACACACACACACACACACACACACACACACACACCCACACACACACACACACACACACACACCAGTCATGATGCAGAATATTATATACATGCAGCCAAACAATGACAGAACAAACAGCACTAATATCACAAGGTTAGAGAGAGCGAGTGTGTGTGTGTGTGTGTGTGTGTGTGTATGTGTGTGTGTGTGTGTGTGTGTGTGTTATATGAGCACAGACTGAGCTTCACCTGTTCACCAGAGGAGAAGAGAGACACTCTGCAGCACCATGACCTTCATCTGAGAGAGAGGATATAATATTAAAGAGTTTTTTTTGTTTGTGTGTATATGTGTGTGTGTATGTGTGTGTGTGTGTGTGTGTGTATGTGTGTGTGTATGTGTGTGTGTGTGTGTGTGTGTGTGTGTGTGTGTGTGTGTGTGTATGTGTGTGTGTGTGTGTGTGTGTGTATGTGTGAACCTTGACCAGTTTTCTGATGCCTTGTGAGGATTTTTCTGATCTCACTGAGCCACGCAGACTTCACCTCTACTGTTGGAGCCTGAAAACACCCACACACACACACACACACACACACACACACACACACACACCACACACACTGTAGCAGTGTGTTCCTTAGTGCACTTGTGTATAGGGTTTATGGAGCAGGTTGTGAACAGGCTGTGTACCTGCACTACATACACTTCTTCTCTCCCACTGTACCAGAGCTCAAACTTCTTCACATCTCCTTTAATGTTCTCTGTGATACCCACAGCACTCATCTGTAACACACACACACACACACACACACACACACCACACACACACACACACACACGCACATGCCACATGAACGACCTTAGATATGGACCACACGGGTGAAAAATAAGATCTAGGATCTGTGTGTGTGTGTGTGTGTGTGTGTGTGTGTGTGTGTGTGTGCGAGGGTGTGTGTGTGTTCTAACCCTGAGGCAGTGTTTGAAGCTGTACGAGGCGGTGCGTTCAGCTCCGTCTCCGTTCTCCTCCCGTTTTTTACAGAACAGCAGCGCCCTCTCATGGAGAAACAGGTGTCTTTGCATAGGTTTAAACCGGGCCATGTCCTTCACACGAGACGACTTCCTGCTCATCCACACACTGAACGAACCCTGCATTAACAACCTGCCCAGGTCACACAGGTCCCCCTGCACACACACACACACACACACACACACACAGTATTAGTGCCTTTAAACTGCACCATAAAACACTTTTAAACACACACACACACACACACACACACACATATCACCTCATATCCAGTGATTGCAATCTGGTGCATGGAGTCATTAACAGATTTGAGGAGGTCCAGCATAGCGTTTAGCGCCCCCTGCAGTTCACTTACATACTCTGATTGTGCACTGTGCTTCAACAGCTCCTAGACACACACACACACACACACACATACACACACCTCTTAATAAAATTATATAAACCACTACAAATAAAAAGATGAAAATAATCTTTAAGGTTAAAGTGTGTGTGTGTGTGGGGGGGGGGGAGGGGGGTTATAGTGTAAGGTGTGTACCTTCAGCAGGAGCTGATATTTGGTGAGACGCTGAACAGGTTTCAGTAAATATGAATCCAGATCTAGTTTATGCTTCAGTTTTCTTCTACACTCCTACACAAAGATAAATCCCACAAATCACTGCTCTGCCTGGTTTATACAACACAATAACACAACAACACAACAACACAATAACACAACAACACAATCAACTGCGAGAGAATAAAAGTACCTGGAAAAATGGAGAGTCTGCACACTGCCTCCACATGGCCTCCGAGCGAGGTTTATTCTGACAGTAACGCTCATACACCTGGAAATTCTCCTTCTGTTAAACACACACACACACACACACACACACACACACACACACACACACACACAGCTGTATGTAAAAAATCATCCAAATGCATACAAGATGGTATCAAAATTTTCAAGACTAGATTTGTAACATGAGGATGACAGTACAACACACACACACACACACACACACACACACACACACACAGTCACAGGGAGCACAGATCTTCATAAGATCTTCATGTGTGTTCAATGATATTGTCCTGTGTACATCAGGAACTGCACAACTCATGCTATTCTATAGTACACTACCACATCTGCTGTTCTGATCACACTGTCACTGTGTCAACATCGTCCTGTAGGAGAAGATCCATATGATGGTTATAACATCCTTGTAAAGAGTCAGTGTGAATGGCTGAAGGTGATCCTGTGGAAATGCGAGTCTCCAAACTTTTTGTTACCACTTGTTATATCACCTGTAGTACAGTTTACATTAATGTGTGTTTTGTATAGTACATACGCACTGTACAACACACACTATAATACTGTAATATAGTGTATTGTTATTAGTGTATGTTACAGTGTATTGTACAGTGCATATAGTACAGTGTATGTGTTACAGGGTATGTGTTACAGTGTATGTGGTACAGGGTATGTGTTACAGTGTATATGATACAGTGTATGTGTTACAGTGTATGTGTTACAG
>JACRUU010000029.1:2761433-2773933 GCA_030449085.1 Kryptopterus vitreolus | reverse complement strand
CAGGACACACACACACACACACACACACACACACACACACATTTCATACACTAGGGATAATTTTCCAAGGTGCCAATCAACCTACGGTGCATGTTTTTGGACCGGGGGAGGAGGGGAAAGGAGGAACCCGGAGAACCCGGAGAAAAAAAACCCCCTGAGGCACGAGGAGAACATGCACAAACTCCACACACACACATGGCCGAGACGGGAATCGAACCCGGACCCTGGCGGTGTGAGGCGAACGTGATAATCACTAAACCACCGTGCCCCTATGTTAATGTTAATATATATGTTAATGTTAATGTTAATGTATATGTTAATGTTAATGTTAATGATAAAGTTAATGTTAATATTAATGTTAATGTTAAAGATAATGATAATGTTAATGTTAAAGTATATGTTAATGTTAATGTATATGTTAATGTTAATGATAAAGTATATGTTATGTTAATGTTAATGTTAATGTTAATGTTAATGTTAATGTTAGGTTTAGGATTAGGTTTAGGATTAGGTTAGAGGGTGTAACAGATTAAGGTTGTTGTAACATGTGTGATTATTATAGAGGTGTAACATGTGTGTGATTATTATAGAGGTGTAACAGGTGTGATTATTATAGAGGTGTAGTGTAGCGTGTGATTATTATAGAGGTGTAACATGTGATTATTATAGAGGTGTAGCGTGTGTGATTATTATAGAGGTGTAACATGTGTGTTTATTATATAGAGGTGTAACATGTGTGATTATAGTTATAGAGGTGTAACATGTGTGATTATTATAGAGGTGTAACATGTGTGATTATTATAGAGGTGTAGCGTGTGATTATTATAGAGGTGTAGCGTGTGATTATTATAGAGGTGTAGTGTGTGATTATTTTTTACATGTAGTGATATTATAGGTGTGATTATTATAGAGGTGTAACAGTGTGTGATTATTATAGAGGTGTAGTGTGTGATTATTATAGAGGTGTAACATTTGTGATTATTATAGAGGTGTAACATGTGATTATTATAGAGGTTATATTATTATACATGATTTTTATAGGTGTAACATGTGTGATTATTATAGAGGTGTATTATTATAGTGTGATTATTATAGAGGTGTAACAACATGTGTGATTATTATAGAGGTGTAACGTGTGTGATTATTATAGAGGTGTAGCGTGTGATTATTATAGAGGTGTAACATGTGTGTGTGTGTGTGATTATTATAGAGGTGTAGTGTGTGATTGTGATTATAGAGGTGTAACATTTGTGATTATTATAGAGGTGTAACATGTGTGATTATTATAGAGGTGTAGTGTGTGATTATTATATAGAGGTTGTAACATGTGTGATTATTATAGAGGTGTAACATGTGTGATTATTATAGAGGTGTAACATGTGTGATTATTATAGAGGTGTAGCGTGTGACATGTGTGATTATTATAGAGGTGTAACATTTGTGTGATTATTATAGAGGTGTAACATGTGTTATTATAGATTATTATATTATAGAGGTGTAACGTGTGTGATTATTATAGAGGTGTAACAACATGTGTGATTATTATAGAGGTGTAGCGTGTGACATGTGTGTATTATAGATATTATAGAGGTGTAACATGTGTGTGATTATTATAGAGGTGTAGCGTGTGATTATTATAGAGGTGTAGCGTGTGATTATTATAGAGGTGTAACATTTGTGATTATTATAGAGGTGTAACATGTGTGATATTATAGAGGTTTATTATTATTATAGAGGTGTAACGTGTGATGTGATTATTAGAGGTGTGATTTTTATAGAGGTGTAGCGTGTGATTATTATAGAGGTGTAGCATGTGATTGTGTGATTATTATAGAGGTGTAACATGTGTGATTATTATAGAGGTGTAGCGTGTGATTATTATAGAGGTGTAGCGTGTGATTATTATAGAGGTGTAGCGTGTGATGTGTGATTATTATAGAGGTGTAACATGTGTGATTATTATAGAGGTGTATTATTATAGCGTGTGTGATTATATAGAGGTTATTATAGAGGTGTAACATGTGTGATTATTATAGAGGTGTAACATGTGTGATTATTATAGAGGTGTAAAATGTGTGATTATTATAGAGGTGTAATTATTATAGAGGTGTAACATTTGTGATTATTATAGAGGTGTAACGTGTGATTATTATAGAGGTGTAACATGTGTGATTATTATAGAGGTGTAACATGTGTGATTATTATAGAGGTGTAACATGTGTGATTATTATAGAGGTGTAACATGTGTGATTATTATAGAGGTGTAGTGTGTGATTATTATAGAGGTGTAGCATGTGTTATTATGTGTATGTATTATTATAGAGGTGTAACATGTGTGATTATTATAGAGGTGTAACATTATGTAACATGGTGTGTTATATATAACATGTGTGATTATTATAGAGGTGTAGCGTGTGATTATTATAGAGGTGTAACATGTGTGATTATTATAGAGGTGTAACATGTGTGATTATTATAGAGGTGTAACGCGTGTGTGATTTATTATAGAGGTGTAGTTGTGTGATTATAGAGGTGTAACATGTGTGATTATTATAGAGGTGTAGTGTGTGATTATTATAGAGGTTGTTGATAACATGTGTGATTATTATAGAGGTGTAACGTGTGTGTTTATTATAGAGGTGTAGCGTGTGTGATTAGAGGTGTAGCGTGTGATTATTATAGAGGTGTATTACATGTGTGTGATTATTATAGAGGTGTAGTGTGTGATTATTATAGAGGTGTAATGTGTGATTATTATAGAGGTGTAGTGTGTGATTATTATAGAGGTGTAACATGTGTGTTATTATAGATTATTATAGAGGTGTATTATTATAGTGTGTTATTATAGAGGTGTAACCTGTGTTTTATAGATTATTGTGATATTATAGAGGTGTAGTGTGTGATTATTATAGAGGTGTAACATGTGTGATTATTATAGAGGTGTAACGTGTGATTATTATAGAGGTGTAACGTGTGATTATTATAGAGGTGTAGCGTGTGATTATTATAGAGGTGTAACAGTGATTATTATAGAGGTGTAATTATTATAGGGTGTAACATGTGTGATTATTATAGAGGTGTAACATGTGATTATTATAGAGGTGTGTGATTATTATAGAGGTGCATGTGTGATTATTATAGAGGTGTAACATTTGTGTTATTATAGATTATGTATAGAGGTGTAGCATGTGTGATTATTATAGAGGTGTAGCGTGTGATTATTATAGAGGTGTAGTGTGTGATTATTATAGAGGTGTAGTGTGTGATTATTATAGAGGTGTAGCGGGGTGACGTGTGATTATTATATTATAGAGGTGTAACATGTGTGATTATAGAGGTGTATGTGTGATTATTATAGAGGTGTAGCACGTGTGATTATTATAGAGGTGTAACATGTGTGATTATTATATTATAGAGGTGTAACGTGTGTGTTTATTATAGAGGTGTATTATTATAGAGGTGTAGCGTGTGATTATTATAGAGGTGTAACGTGTGATTATTATAGAGGTGTAACGTGTGATTATTATAGAGGTGTAACATGTGTGATTATTATAGAGGTGTAGCGTAGAGGTGATTATTATAGAGCATGTGTGATTATTATAGAGGTGTAACATGTGTGTGATTATTATAGAGGTGTAACGTGTGTTATTATAGAGTGTAACATGTGATTATTATCGAGGGTGCGTTATATTCGTGTGTGATTATTATAGAGGTGTAACATTTGTGATGTATTATAGAGGTGTAGGTGTGTAACATGTATTATTATAGAGGTGTAGCGTGTGTTTATTATAGAGGTGTAACATGTGTGTGTGATTATAGAGGTGTAACATGTGTGATTATATAGAGGTGTAACATGTGTGATTATTATAGAGGTGTAACATGTGTGATTATTATAGAGGTGTAACATGTGATTATTATAGAGGTGTAACATGTGTGATTATTATAGAGGTGTAACGTGTGATTATTATAGAGGTGTAGCGTGTGATTATTATAGAGGTGTAGCGTGTGTGATTATTATAGAGGTGTAACATGTGATTATCATGTGTGATTATTATAGAGGTGTAACATGTGTGATTATTATAGAGGTGTAGCGTGTGATTATTATAGAGGTGTAACATGTGTGACGTGTGATTATTATAGAGGTGTAACATGTACGTGTGATTATTATAGAGGTGTAACATGTGTAGCGTGTGATTATTATAGAGGTGTAACGTGTGATTATTATAGAGGTGTAACATGTGTGATTATTATAGAGGTGTAACATGTGTGATTATTATAGAGGTGTAGCGTGTGATTATTATAGAGGTGTAACATGTGTGATTATTATAGAGGTGTAACATGTGTGATTATTATAGAGGTGCATGGTGTATTATATAAGAGGTGTAGTGTGTAACATGATTATGTGTGATTATTATAGAGGTGTAACATGTGTGATTATTATAGAGGTGTAACGTGTGATTGATTATAGAGGTGTAACATTATAGATGGTGTAGCGTGTGTGATTAAGAGGTGTAACATGTGTGATTATGATAGAGGTGGTGTGTGATTATATAGAGGTGTAGTGTGTGATTATTATAGATTATTATAGAGGTGTAGCATGTGTGATTATTATAGAGGTGTAACATGTGTGATTATTATAGAGGTGTAACGTGTGATTATTATAGAGGTGTAACATGTGTGATTATTATAGAGGTGTATCGTGTGATTATTATAGAGGTGTAACATGTGTGATTATACATTATTATAGAGTGTAACATGTGTGATTATTAGAGGGGTTATATATAACATGTGTGATTATTATAGAGGTGTAGCGTGTGATTATTATAGAGGTGTAGCGTGTGATTATTATAGAGGTGTAACATGTGTGATTATTATAGAGGTGTAGCGTGTGATTATTATAGAGGTGTAACATGTATTATATAGAGGTGTAACGTGTGTGATGTTATATATAACATGTGTGATTATTATAGAGGTGTAGCGTGTGATTATTATAGAGGTGTAGCGTGTGTGATTATTATATTATAGAGGTGTAGTGTGTGATTATTATAGAGGTGTAGCGTGTGATTATTATAGAGGTGTAGTGTGTGATTATTATAGAGGTGTAACATGTGTGATTATTATAGAGGTGTAACATGTGAGGTGTATTATTAGAGGTAGAGGTGTGATTATTATAGAGGTGTAGCGTGTGATTATTATAGAGGTGTAACATGTGTGATTATTATAGAGGTGTAACGTGTGATTATTATAGAGGTGTAGCGTGTGATTATTATAGAGGTGTAGTGTGTGATTATTATAGAGGTGTAGCGTGTGTGATTATTATAGAGGTGTAACGTGTGATTATTATAGAGGTGTGCGTGATTATTATAGAGGTGTAGTGTGTGATTATTATATAGAGGTGTATTATTATAGAGAAAGTGATTTAGCGTGTGATGTGATTATTATAGAGGTGTAACATGTGTGATTATTATAGAGGTGTAATATAGAGCATGTGTGATATTGTGTAGATTATTATAGAGGTGTAACATGTGTGATTATTATAGAGGTGTAACATGTGATTATTATAGAGGTGTAACATGTGTGATTATTATAGAGGTGTAACATGTGTTATTATAGATGTTATATATAACATGTGTGATTATTATAGAGGTGTAACGTGTGATTATTATAGAGGTGTAACATGTGTGATTATTATAGAGGTGTAACAGGTTATAGAGGTGTACAACGTGTGATTATTGATTATTATAGTGTAACATGACTATGTGCTGTAACTCACACTCACCGCCCACCTTCAACCCTACAGATTACTCTCAGCTTTAAACCTGCGGGTCAAAGGTCATCAAACAAGAGGAACAAGACCGTCAGATTATAGATTAAAAAACTGTGTGTGTTTGTGTGTGTTTGTGTGTGTGTGTGTGTGTGTGTGTGTAGTAGTTCATGCATTCTATTTCAGAACTTCAGCACTTTTAGAAAAGGGGATTAACCAAAGGTCATTACACACACACACACACACACAATCACATTCACTTCAGTGCGATCCAAAATCATCTCAGTCCATTGATGAGCTTCATGTCTGCATGTGTGTATATGAATATGTGTGTGTGTTTATATATATATTATATATATATATATATATATAATATATATATATATATATATATATATATAGTGTGTGGTGTGTGTGTGTGTGTGTGTGTGTGTGTGTGTGTGTGTGTGTGTGTGTGTGTGTGTGTGTGGTTGTGTGTGTATGTGTGTGTGTGTGTGTGTGTGTATGTGTGTGTGTGTGCTGGTGTGTGTGTGACAGATGGGGAATCTCCTAAAACGTCTAACCTTAATGCACTTATGCTTCAGCTTAGCACACACACATACACACACACACACACACACACACACACACACACATAAATCCCATGCTGTCAGCACACACAGTTCTGAAACAGTCACAGCCACAACCAGAACATATCCCATAATACACAGCACTCAATTAGAAATCACCTCTGACCCTCATCTTAGATGATCTAACCCCACCAGGATGTGTGTGTGTGTGTGTGTGTGTGTGTGTGTGTGTGTGTGTGTGTGTGTGTGGAGGTGTGTAACAGTAGTGTTTAGTAATGGAGTGATGAATTCTGGATAGACTAAGAGGGTTTGATAACTCCGGTTCACCTTAATCACCCCATACCCTCATTACATACCCTCATTACATACATACCCTCATTACATTACATACCCTCATTACATTACATACCCTCATTACATTACATACCCTCATTACATACATACCCTCATTACATTACATACCCTAATTACATTACATACCCTCATTACATACCCTCATTACATTACATACCCTCATTACATTACATACCCTCATTACATACATTCATTAAATACATACCCTCATTACATTACATACCCTCATTATATTACATACTCTCATTACATTACATACCCTCATTACATACATCCCTCATTACATTACATACCCTCATTACATACATACCCTCATTACATACATTCCCTCATTACATTACATACCCTCATTACATACCCTCATTACATTACATACCCTCATTACATACATACCCTCATTACATTACATACCCTCATTACATTACATACCCTCATTACATACATACCCTCATTACATTACATACCCTCATTACATTACATACATACCCCATTACATTACATACCCTCATTACATACATACATACATACCTCATTACATACATACCCTCATTACATTACATACCCTCATTACATACATACCCTCATTACATTACATACCCTCATTACATACATACATACATTACCTCATTACATACATACCTCATTACATACCCTCATTACCCTCCATTACATTACATACCCTCATTACATTACATACCCTCATTACATACATACCCTCATTACATACATACCCTCATTACATTACATACCCTCATTACATACATACCCTCATTACATTACATACCCTCATTACATTACATACCCTCATTATTACATTACATACCCTCATTACATTACATACCCTCATTACATTACATACCCTCATTACATACCCTCATTACATTACATACCCTCATTACATTACATACCCTCATTACATACATACCCTCATTACATTACATACCCTCATTACATTACATACTCCTCATTACATTACATACCCTCATTACATACATACCTCATTACATTACATACCCTCTCATTACATACATACCCTCATTACATTACATACCCTCATTACATTACATACCCTCATTACATACATACATACCTCATTACATACATACCCTCATTACATTACATACCCTCATTACATTACATACCCTCATTACATACATACCCTCATTACATTACATACCCTCATTACATTACATACCCTCATTACATTACATACTCTCATTACATTACATACCCTCATTACATACATACCCTCATTACATTACATACCCTCATTACATTACATACCCTCATTACATATACTCACATACCCTCATTACATTACATACCCTCATTACATACATTCCCTCATTACATTACATACCCTCATTACATTACATACCCTCATTACATTACATACCCTCATTACATACCCTCATTACATTACATACCCTCATTACATACATACCCTCATTACATTACATACCCTCATTACATTACATATTACATACCTACATCATACATACATTACATACCTCATTACATACCCTCATTACATTACATACCCTCATTACATTACATTACATACCTCATTACATTACATACCCTCATTACATACTCTCATTACATTACATACCCTCATTACATACATTCCCTCATTACATTACATACCCTCATTATATTACATACTCTCATTACATTACATACCCTCATTACATACATTCCACATTACATTACATACCCTCATTCCATACATACCCTCATTACATTACATACCCTCATTACATTACCCTCATACCCTCATTACATTACATACTCTCATTACATTACATACCCTCATTACATACATTCCCTCATTACATTACATACCCTCATTATATTACATACTCTCATTACATTACATACCCTCATTACATACATTCCCTCATTACATTACATACCCTCATTATATTACATACTCTCATTACATTACATACCCTCATTACATACATTCCCTCATTACATTACATACCCTCATTATATTACATACTCTCATTACATTACATACCCTCATTACATACATTCCCTCATTACATTACATACCCTCATTATATTACATACCCTCATTACATTACATACCCTCATTACATACATACCCTCATTACATTACATACCCTCATTACATTACATACCCATACCCCCATTACATTACATACCCTCATTACATACATACCCCCATTACATTACATACCCTCATTACATACATACCATTACATACCCCTCATCATTACATACCCTCACATACTACATACATTACATACCTCATTACATACTACATACCCTCATTACATTACATACCCTCATTACATACATACCCTCATTACATTACATACCCTCATTACATACATACCCTCATTACATACATTCCCTCATTACATTACATACCCTCATTACATTACATACCCTCATTACATACATACCCTCATTACATACATACCTCATTACATACATACCCTCATTACATACCCTCATACTCTCATTACATTACATACCCTCATTACATACATACCTCATTACATTACATACATCCCTCATTACATTACATACCCTCATTACATTACATACCTAATTACATTACATACCCTCATTACATTACATACCCTCATTACATACATACCTCATTACATACCCTCATTACATACCCTCATTACATACATACCTCATTACATTACCCTCATTACATTACATACCCTCATTACATTACATACCCTCATTACATACATTCCCTCATTACATTACATACCCTCATTATATTACATACTCTCATTACATTACATACCCTCATTACATACATTCCCTCATTACATTACATACCCTCATTACATATTACATACTCTCATTACATTACATACCCTCATTACATACCCTCATTACATACATACCCTCATTACATTACATACCCTCATTACATACATACCCCTCATTACATTACATACCCTCATTACATACATACATACCCTCATTACATTACATACCATCATTACATTACATACCCTCATTACATACCCTCATACATACATACTCATTACATACATACCCTCATTACATACATACCCTCATTACATTACATACCCTCATTACATTACATACCCTCATTACATTACATACCCTCATTACATTACATACCCTCATTACATTACATACCCTCATTACATTACATACCCTCATTACATACATACCCTCATTACATTACATACATTACATACCCTCATTACATACATACATACATACCTCATTACATTACATACCCTCATTACATACCCTCATTACATACATACCCTCATTACATTACATACATACCTCATTACATACCCTCATACCCTCATTACATTACATACCCTCATTACATACATACCCTCATTACATTACATACCCTCATTACATACATACAGCCATTCTCATACATTACATACATACCCTCATTACATTACATACCCTCATTACATTACATACCCTCATTACATTACATACCCTCATTACATTACATACCCTCATTACATTACATACCCTCATTACATTACATACCCTCATTACATTACATACCCCAATTACATTACATACATACCCCGTTACATACCCTCATAACATTAGATGCCCCCATTACATACTTCATCTCACACCCCCATTACATTACCCCGCGCCACCTCCCACACCAGACAGACGTCTTAACACAATCCGGGGAAGGGGGGTATTTTTACCTGGTGCGTCTGTAAATAGTGCGTTAGTGATTAGATGGAGGGATTAGTGTAAGTGTGAATGGAGGTGAGGGGAGGGATCAGGATGGAGCTATAAATCACACACACTCAGCTACGACTCTGAGACCAGCAGAAGTCAAGACACACATCAGGACACCAGGTAAGACAGGAAGCAGGAGCACAACGCACACAACACACACAACACACACAACATCAACATTTCACAACAATCTACACCATCCTGACCACCTGGTGTGTGTGTGTGGGGGGGGGGGGGTTGGGGGCGTGGCTTCTGTGTTCAATTATACAAAATCACCAATCAATAGCTCCAATAGATAATGATCCAGTTTAACAGAGAGAGGGAGAGAGGGAGAGAAAGAGAGGGGGCAAGAGAGAGACAGGGACAGAGGGATAGAGGGAAAGAAGGAGAGAAAGGGAGAGAGAAAAAGGGAGAGAGGGAGAGGAGGAGAAATATATATAGAGAGAGATCGAGAGAGAGAGAGAGGGGGGGAGGGAGAGAAGGAGAAATAGAGAGAGAGAGGGAGAACTAGTTGTGTAGTTGTGTAGTTGTGTAGTTGTGTAGCTGAGTAAAATGTTGAGTGTTAAATGTAGAAGTTAAATTAAAATTCTCCAAAAATATATTTCAGTAAAGTACAGATAATTTGTTACAGTCCACAACTGCAATACAATCATTACACAACACAACACAACACAACACACAGCACTAAACGCAACATCATTACAACATCACACGTGTGCGACTAGATACAACACATCTTTACATGCAGTAAAGATTACTACAGAAATCCAACTGAAGTGGATTTAAATCTATAATCTAAATCTGTACGGCTGTAATCTTATTACACACACACACACACACACACACACACACACACACACACACCTGTCCCTGTAGCCGTGTTTCTGGGATGTGAATGTAAATAACATTGTAGTGATTGATTTCTTTGACAGATCACTGAATCAGGAGACATGGTGGATAAGTGAGTACCGGAAAAGTCCTGTTTCTGGAAATTCTATTTATTTATTTGTTGATTTGTTTATTTATTGCTCCATCACTATTTTTTGTTTCAGGGTTTATAAGAAGACCAGTGGTAGCGGTCAGGTACGCCTCGACCCACAACACTGCACTATAGTCATTATTATAAATACACTTGTATTAAAAACTCATCCATAAAGATCATTAACGAGTGTGTGTGTGTGTGTGTGTGTGTGTGTGTGTGTAGCTCACTCTGTACCTGGGAAAGAGGGATTATATTGATCATGTGGACAGCGTGGAGACCGTTGGTAAGAAACAAAAGAAAGTGAAATGAAATAAAGTGTAAAATAAAAGTGTGTAATAATTTATTACAGTTTCGTTTCTGCTGAGATTTTATTTACACAATTTTACACTAAAGTGACATTTATTTATGTATTTCTGTAAGTTTGTTTTAAAGTCTGAACTAAACAAAGTGTATAATGGTGTGTGTGTGTGTGTCTGTGTGTGTCTGTGTGTTTCCTGCAGAGGGTGTGCTGAAGATTGACCCCAAAGACCTGGGGGACAGAAAAGGTAATAAATAGTACAGTGTGTGTGTGTGTGTGTGTTCAATTATGTGTCCTAATTTGTTTATTTATTTACTTATTGTGTGTGTGTGTGTGTGTACAGTATGGGTTCAGCTGTGCTGTGCGTTTCGGTACGGTAATGAGGACCTGGACGTGATTGGGCTGCTTTTTAGGAAGGACATATGGATTGATCACATCCAGCTTTATCCCGAGGCAGGACACAAACCGCAGCTCACTGACATGCACAACACACTGCTGAAGAAAGCTGGAGAACAAGCGTATGCCTTCATGTTCAACGTACGACACACACACACACACACACACACACACACACACACACACACACACACACATACATCAAACAAGCTTTTAGATTTTAGAGTTGAATGTTGGAGAGATGTCTCTTTTTAAAATTTTGTGGTTATGATGTAAAACACCGCCAGGAACCTCCTTTTCTCCTTCTTTTCTTTTATCATTCTTTTCTTTTCTCCTTCTTTTCTTTTATCATTCTTTTCTTTTCTCCTTCTTTTCTTTTCTCATTCT
>JACRUU010000029.1:2748933-2753933 GCA_030449085.1 Kryptopterus vitreolus | reverse complement strand
GTGAGAGGGGGAGTGAGAGAGAGGAGGAGTGTGAGAGAGGAGGAGTGTGAGAGGAGGAGAGTGTGAGAGGAGGAGAGTGTGAGAGGAGGAGTGTGAGAGGAGTGTGAGAGAGGAGGAGTGTGTGAGAGGAGGAGTGTGTGAGAGAGGAGAGAGAGGAGGAGTGTGAGAGAGGAGGAGTGTGAGAGGAGTGTGAGAGGAGGAGTGTATTTGATGTCATGTGACTGTAAGCTGTAGAGCAGTACTCGGGCCTCGTCTCATTCACAGCGCAGTCTCACAGAGATCTGAAGAAAAAACACACAAAGTCATGAACAAACTGTCAGCAAAGGTTTCTCCATCCTACACAACTCCACCTGCTGCACCGCACACCACCTCCACCTCAGGTACCATCACACAACTCACACAACTCACTGTGTCTGTCTCTCTGTCTGTCGGTCTCTTGTCTGTCTCTGTCTGTCTGTCTCTCGTCTGTCTGTCTGTCTGTCGTCTTGTCTGTATGGCTATGTCTGTGTGTTTTGTGTGTGTGGGTGTATGTGTGTGTTGTGTGTGTGTTTGTGTGTTCTGTGTGAGTATGTGTCTGTGTTAGTGTGTGAGTGTGTGTGTGAGTATGTGTGTGTGTGTGTGTGTTTGTGTTTTGTTTTTTGTGTGTGTGTGTGTGGTGTTTTTGTGTGAATGTGTGTGTGAGTGTGTGTGTGTGTGTGTATGGGTATGTGTATGTGTATGTGTATGTGTAAGTGTATGTGTATGTGTGTGTGTGTGTGTTTTTTTTTTTTGGTGTGTGGTCTGTGTGTGTATGTGTGTGGTGTGTGTGTGATGTGTGTGATGTGTGTGATGTGTATGATGTGTGTGTGTATGATGTGTGTGTGTGTGTGTATGTATGTTGTGTTGTGTGTGTGTATGTGTGTGTGTGTATTGTGTGTGTATGGTGTGTGTGTGTATGGGGGTGTGGTGTATGTGTATTGTATGTGTGTGTGTGTGTGTGGTAGTGTGTGTGGTGTTGTGTATGTGTGTGTGTGTATGTGTATTATTGTATGGTGTGTGTGGTGTTTGGTTTTTTTTTTTTTTTTTGGTGTTTGGTGTGTTTGTGTGTGTGTTTGTGATGATTACTACAGATATACAGTTTCATATTCAGTTCTGTTCCTGTAAAAAACAATATTCACGAGGGAGTGTGTGTGTGGTTGTGTGTGTGTGTGTGTGTGTGTGGTGTGTGTGTGTGTGTGCAGAAGCGGGGAAGGATGTGAGGAGTGTGTGTGATGCAGGACTCGAGACGAGCGAGCGTCCATGCCGATGTCCCCTCAGGTGGATGTTGCGGGTGGTGGTGGGCGTGGTGCTGGGCGTCGTCATGGCGACGGCGTGGGTGTTCGCGGCTCACACTGCTAAAGAAACTCTCACACACTTTGATGCTCCTTTTTTCATCTTTTGGTTCTGCAGCGTCTGGAACGTGCTGATGTTTCCACTGCATTACACTGGACACGTCCTGACACACACACACAGGGACACGCCACTCCCACTAGGTCTGTAATACTGCAGTATGTGTGTGTGTGTGTGTGTGTGTGTGCGTGTGTGTGGTGTGCGTGTGTGTGTGCGTGTTGCGTGTGTTTGTATGTGTATGTGGGTGTGTGTGTGTTGTGTTGTGTGAGTGTAGTGGGTGTGTGTGTATGTGTGTGTGTATGTGTGTGTGGGTGTGTGTGTTGTGTGGGTTTGTATGTGTGGGTGTGTGTGTGTATATGTGTGTGTGTGTGTGGTGTGTTGTATGTATGGGTGTGTATGGGTGTGTGGTGTGTGTGTGTGTGTGTGTGTGGGATGTGTGTGTATGTGTGTGTGTATGTGTGTGTGTAGTGTGTATGTGTATATAATGTGTATGATGTGTGTGTGTATGTGTATATAATGTATGTGTGTGTGTGTGTGTGTTGTTGTGTGTGTATGTGTGTGTGGGTGTGTGTGTGTGTGTTGTGGTGTGTGTGTGTGTGTGTTGTGTGTATGTGTGTATGTATGTGTGTATGTGTGGTATATGTGGTGTGTCTGTGTGTGTGTATGGTGTGTATGTGGGTGTGGTATGTGTGGGGTGTTTTGTATGTGGTGTCATGTGGGGGGGTATGTGGTTGTGTGTGTGTTGTGTGTATGTATGTGTGTGTAGGGTGTGTGGATGTGCTGTGTTATGTGTGTGTGTGTTGGATGTGTGCGTGGTCTATGTGGTGTGTGGTGTGTGTGGGGTTGTAGGGGTGTGTGTGTTTGTATATGTGTGTTTGTATGTGTGTGTGTGGTGTGTGTGTAGTGGTTGGAGGTGATAGACCAGTGGTTAAGGTGTTGGACTCTGGACCGCAAGATCATGGGTTCAAAACCCACCACCACCAAGCGTTTTTGTCAATAGGGTCCTTGAGCAAGGCCCTTAACCCTCAATTGCTCAATTGTAAGTCGCTTTGGATAAGAGCGTCTGCCAAATGCTGCAAAGGTAAATGTAAATGTGTGTATGTGTGTGTGTGTGGGGTGTGTATGTGTGTGTGTGTGTATGTGGTGTGTGTGTATGTGTGTATGGTGTATATGTGTGTGTGTGTGTGTGTGTGTGTGGTGTGTGTGTGTGTGTGTGGTGTATTGTGTGTATGTGTATGTGGGGATTTGTGTGGTGTGTGTGTGGGGGTGTATGTGTAGTATGTGTTGTGTGTGATTGTGGTGGGTGTGTTTATGTGTGTTGGGTGTGTGTGTGTTTGTGTGTGTACGTTATGTACGTGTGTGTGTGTGTGTGTGTATGGGTATGTGTGTGTGTGTGTATGTGTGGTGTGTGTATGTGTGTGTATGGGTGTTGGGTGTTGTAGGTGTGTGGGTTTTGTGCGTTGTGTGTGTGGGTGTGTGTATGGTGTGTGTAGCGGGAGGCTTGTGGTTGGTGTGTGTGTGTGTGTTGTGTGTGTGTGTGTGTGTGTGTTGTGTGGTTTGTGTGTTGTGTGTGTATGTGTGTGTGTGTGTGTGTGTGTGTGTTGTATGTGTGTGTGTATGTGTGTGTGTGTGTGTGTGTGGATGGGTATGTGGTGTGTGTGTGTGTGTATGTGTATGTGTGTGTGTGTGTGTTGTGTGTATGTGTGTGTGTGTGTGGATGTGTGTGGTATGTGTGTGTGTGTTGTGTGTGTGTATGTGTGTGTGTGTATGTGTGTGTGTGTGTGTGTTATGTGTGTGTGTGTGTGTGGTGTGTGTGTGTGTGTGTGTGTGTGTGTGTGTGTATGTGTGTGTATGTGTGTGTGTGTGTGTGATGTGTGTGTGTGTGTGTGTGTGTGTATGATGATGTGTGTGTGTATGTGTGTGTGTGTGTGTTATGTGTGTGTGTGTATGTGTGTGTGTGTAGGTGTGGTGTGTGTGTGTGTGTGTGTATGTGTGTGTGGTGTATGTGTGTGTTGTGTGTGTGATATCTGCATGTGAATCCATTGTACAGTGAATAATAAGCTGCTCATTTCATTACATTTAAATTAAAATGTGTGAAGCTGATTAACGTAATCTGATCTAAAATTAATCCTGTAGATCATGTGGAGCTAAACAAACACCTCATTAACGTAACACCTCTGTGTGTGGTGGTGTGTGTGTGTGTGTGTGTGTAAATATATGTGTGGTTATGTGTGTGTATATGTGTGTGTGTATATCTGTGTATATATGTGTTATATGTGTGTGGTGTGTGTGTGTGTCATATTTGTATCTGTGTGTGTGTGTATATGTGTTTTGTATGTGGTTGTTGTGTGTATATTGTGTGTGGTGTGTGTGGTGTGTGTATATATGTGTATATGTGTGTATATAGTGTGTGTGTGTGTGTGTGTGTGTGTGTGTGTGTGTGTATGTGTGTATATTAGTGTGTATATGGTGTATATGTGTGTGTGTGTGTGTGTATGTGTGTATATGTGTATATGTGTGTGTGTGTGTGTGTGGGTGTACTGTGTATATTGTTATGATGTGTATATCTGGGTGTATAGGTGTGTAATGTTATATATGTGTGTGTGTGTGTGTATATGTGTGTATATGTGTGTGTGTGTGGGGTGTATGTGTGTATATATGTGTTTATATGTGTATATATGTGTGTGTGTGTATATATGTGTGTATATATGTGTGTGTATATATGTGCTATATGTGTGTGTGTGGTGTGTATGTGTGTATGTGTGTGTTATATGTGTGTGTATATGTGTGTGTATATAGTGTGTGTATATGTGTGTGTGTGTGTGTTATGTGTGTAGAGTGTGTGTGTTAGTGTGTGTGTAGTGTTACATGGGATGTTTCTGGGTGATGGTGATGTTACAGTGAGGATGTTGTTGAGGTTCTCGGCTCCGTTCTCGGTGTTGTGGTGTGTGTCGGGGTTCCTGTACCTGCGCGCTCTCAGCACCAGCTCGGTGACGGACTGCAGCTCTGTGGTGTGCTGTAACTCCGCCTTCACCTTCCTCCTCACCTGGATCTGCCTTAAGGAGCGCTTCCTGGGAGTCAGGGTCGTCTAACACACACACACGCACGCACACACGCACCAGAACACCAAAAGCACACACGCACGCACACACACACGTACACATACACACTTATATACATACATACACACACACACACAACATGTATACATACATACACACACAAACACACACATGCACATACATACATAGATATCATGCATACACACAACATATATACACACACACACACACACACACACACACAGATTCACACATACACGCATAGAGATACATGAATAAACACACACAAACACTCACACACATTCATACACACACGCATATTAATAAACACACTATGGATTCATAACAGCAATAGTCACTCTCTTCCTTGTCCCGCCCCCTTGGCCCATTGCCCCTCCCCCTGATCCCCTCTTGCCCCGCCCCCTCAGGTGGTTGCAGTGATTCTCTCTATAACAGGAATCGTGATGTTGGCGTACTCTGATGGCTTCTACAGCGAGTCTATCACTGGTGTGGCTCTTGGAGTGGGATCAGCCTCCTGTTCTGCCTTCTATAAAGTGTGTGTGTGTGTGT
>JACRUU010000029.1:2713847-2746353 GCA_030449085.1 Kryptopterus vitreolus | reverse complement strand
TATAAAAAGTGCACAACTCATCAGTGAGATGCGTCTATAATGTAAAATGTAGTTAATTCGTTGTTGATAGTCACTGTCAAGTGTATTTCATAGATAAATGAGTTCATTAAATAATAATAATAATAATAATATATAACTAAAGGAAATTTGTTATTTCGAGGAGTATTTCAAACTGGTAGCCCTTTATTGACTCGGTGTACATGTTAGCTCTCAGTTACAAAAGGTTGGTGATCCCTGTAATAGAGCAATAACTTAACACTCAATAGTATAAATTGCATCATATTCATGTTATTTCTTATTCTAACAGCAAAGTGTTTATTCGTGAAACATTTGTAAATATGGAGTTTTTATCACGACTACTTTGGTGGCCATTTTGGTTTTGACATCATGAACTTTAAAATCAAAACTTTTAGTTTCTGGTGTGAAAGATTTCATTCATTCATTCATTCATTCATTCATCTTCTAGCGCTTTATCCGATCTTCCCTCGGGTCACGGGGAGTCTGTGTCTATCTCAGGCGTCTATGGGCATTAAGGCAGGATACACCCTGGATGGAATGCCAACCCATCACACACACACACACACACACACACACACATTCATTTACACTAGGGACAATTTTCCAAGGTGCCAATCAACCTACCGTGCATGTTTTTTTGGACCGGGAGGAAACCGGAGAACCCGGAGAAAAACCCCCTGAGGCACGGGGGGAGAACATGCACAAACTCAAACTCACACACACACATGGCCGAGACGGGAATCGAACCCGGACCCTGGCGGTGTGAGGAGAACGTGATAAACACTAAACCACCGTGTCTCCGTGAAAGATTTCATTAATCAGAATTTTTCTTGGTCCAAATGTTAAATTGAATTTGTGCCTTTTTTCTTGATTTTTCTCCTGAACAGATTCATAAAAAACGTCCGACTCAGGAAGAAAAACGTTCAGCGTTAACGTGACTTCAGAAGATCTCGCTCTTCATTTGGGAATCCCACACTCCGAGGGGAGGAGGAGGAGGATGAAGATGAAGAGGAGGATGAAGATGGAGGAGGAGGAGGAGAAGGTGTTTATAGGCAGCGTTTGTGTTCCCCAGAGATAAAGACTTTCCAATTTGAACGGGAGCTCAAGGTCAGTTATCTTCTAACGCACCTTATCTTGGTGAAATTTGAAGGCAGCATTGCATGTGTCCTTCCGAGGAAAAGCAATTTGATAAGCGTTCTCTCGCTCAGGTCAGGTTTTTGGAAAGCGACTGAACTTCTGCTCTAACGACGAGAATTATAAATCCACACTAAACTCAGAAACTACCTTCATTATTTTAATATAACGCCATAATCCGGTGTGTCCTGGTGGTGTAGGCGGAGATCAGGACGCTCTGTGGTGAGAAGTGTGTGGACACCTGAGTATAAGATTAAATCTTTTTAATCATCATTTAGATTTGAATGTTTTATTCTCAGCTCCACATGTCTGGGAAGATTTTCCACCAGATTCTGTGGAGTTTTCCTGTATATCGGATCCACATGGAGCCGACAATCCAAACACGTCCTCAATTATTGTGTGCAACAGTTTGGTGAAGAACACACGGTCACATGCGTGTGTGTATGGCGTGTGTGTATCGCTTCTCTTTATCGCGTGTGTGTATGGCGTGTGTGTATGGCGTGTGTGTATGTATCGCGTGTGTGTATGGCGTGTGTGTATGGTGTGTGTGTATGGTGTGTATTTAGCGCACGAGAGTATGGCGTGTCTTTATCGCGCGTGTGTATGGCGTGTCTTTGTCGTGTGTGTGTATGGCATGTGTGTATGGCGTGTGTGTATGGCGTGTGTGTATCGTGTGTGTGTATGGCCTGTGTGTATGGTGTGTCCTTAGTGCGCGTGTGTATGGCGTGTCTTTATCGCGTGTGTGTATGGCGTGTGTGTATGGCGTGTGTGTATGTATCGCGTGTGTGTATGGCGTGTGTGTATGGCGTGTGTATCGTGTGTGCGTATGGCGTGTTCGTATGGCATGTGTGTGTATGACGCGTGTGTATGACGCGTGTGTATGGCGTGTGTGTATCGCACGTCTGTATCGCGTGTGTGTATGGCGTGTGTGTATTGCGTGTGTTTATGGCGTCTGTGTATTGCATGTGTGTATGGCATGTCTGTATCGCATGTGTGTTTGGCATGTGTGTATCGCATGTGTGTCAAACGACTGCCATGGTTATTATTATATCAATTTAAACATATACTGATATAAATTGATACGGAGTACGGTGGTTTAGTGTTTATCACATTCGCCTCACACCGCCAAGGGTCCGGGTTCGATTCCCGTCTCGGCCATGTGTGTGTGGAGTTTGTGCATGTTCTCCCCGTGTCTCAGGGGGGGTTTTTTCTCCGGGTTCTCCGGTTTCCTCCCCCGGTCCAAAAACATGCACGGTAGGTTTGATTGGCACCTTGGAAAATTGTCCCTAGTGTATGAATGTGTGGTGTGTGTGTGTGTGTGTGATGTTGGTATTCCATCCAGGGTGTATCCTGCATTAATACCCATAGACGCCTGAGATAGACACAGACTCCCCGTGACCCGAGGGAAGATCGGATAAAGCGATAGAAGATGAATGAATGAATGAATGAATGAATGAATGATATAAATAGATACTAGTTCTTAAAGATTATTGTAAAAAATAATGATACAATTCAATGTAAATAAATGACAAAATAAATAATATTAATATTTATCAAATTAAGACAATATTTTCGGTCCAATCCCAGAGATTATTTGGTATTATTATTTGTAAATAGAGATATAATATACACATGCTTTTTAAAATAACGTGATTTTGTCAGAATTCTTAAAGAAATGAAATAAAAACATAAAAATCCCAGTTTTCCGGAGTAAGTTTTCCGAGTCACTTCTGGAGGACATCCTCCTCTCGCCTCTCACTTCTGCCATATTCTTTCCATTTTTATACATATGATGTCAGATCTAATCCGGTCCAAACTTCAGGGGACGGATGAAGGAGAGTCGGATCCCGGCTGAGGGAACGGTGGACACACACACATGTTTTAATGAACTAAAACGAGCGTCAGATCTTCATTCAGCATCCGTTATGTTTCTGTAGGAGAACGCACCGACGCAGTGTAAAATGTACGCGCGAGCGTTACGCCGACTTCTCCGTCTGACTTTTATCCGCGAGCTTCTCTCGGACTGACATCAAACCCCTCGTCTCCCAGCGGAACCTCGCCGGGCGGCGCCGGATAACGGTCACATTCATGGCTGCATGAGTCACCGATGCGACTTTTTCAGCACCATGGACAGAGTCTGTGTGTTCGTTTTGGGCTCGAGGTGTTCGGGAGTTCACAAATCCTGACGCCGAAAAACTTTCCATTAAAAAAAAGGGTTTTCTAACGGAATTTATCAACTATAAATGGACCAAAAGTACAGCGAGGTTTTCTTTACTGATAAAAAGTGCAGCTCGATCCATCTCGTAGAATTCTACTAGACAAAAATCCACCTATAAGAAGGTGATGTTCGTATCCCGACTCCAAACGCCAGGAATTTACATCACTAAACGTTCCCTGGCTTTAAACCCGGCGGTATGTTTTCCACTCAATATGGACCCGCAGTGTCCGAGCTGAATTAGCATTCTCTCCGCTAATGATCTGATCTGAATCTTTAATTCTACACCGATCTAATTATCGAGCCGTCTCCGTCCACGCCTTCGGCTCCTTCCTCACGCTCACGTTTTCTCCTGATTAACATGTTAACGTTGTCGCGTCAACACCGCGTCCCTCAAACCCTCCCGCTCGTTTACGTTCACATCAAACCGACGTGCCGGGACTCGGTCAGACTCGGTCATGCACGTCATTATTTACACAGCGTTTCTCATCAAACAGCGTCTGTGCTGTAACGCGCGTCACGTCACGACCCGGAAACGCTAAAATAACCGCACTCAGGATACAAACACAAACAAAATGGTAACAAAACAAATATCTGATCATAAACAAACAAAATTTCTTTACAATGTAACAAATAAATACAATGATTAATTAATAGAATAACAATTTATTTATTTACATTAAAAATATACGCAACAATACAAATATTTTATAAGTTACAATCAAGTAAATAAAAACACCCTTGTATTGTTGCTGATTAGCGCGACTGCAGCTGCTGGAGTATAAGCGCAAACATGAACATGCACTCTTTTTTTTACAGTGATTAAAAATAATTAGAGATAAATACGAGTTCTGTTAATGAATATTTAATTGTTGTATTAGGAGAGAAATAAAACCCTGCAGGGTGTGTTTTAATGGGAAAATAATCAGTGTAACCGCGAATCCTATCAGTCTATATCACACCACATGCTTTTGACAAGTAGTGTGTGTGTGTGTGTGTGTGTGTGTGTGTGTGTGTGTGTGTGTGGTGTGTGTGTGTGTGTGTGTGTGTGTGTGTGTGTGTGTGTGTGTGGATTGATTCTAAGTCCTGAGTGTATTGAGAGCTTTGTGCAGATCCACAGACAGATGGACGTGACTTTACAGCGTCCACGCGGTGATCAGCGATAAACATCTCAATAAAAACACACACACACACACACACACACGCACACACGCACACACACACGTGCTGTTAGTAAAGAAAACTGTCTGGAGGATTTTCGTGGATGAAACCCTGTGATGGAGATCCTCGAACCGGAGGTGATCTGTGATGGGTCTGATCTGAGCTCCTGCAGGAACACGGCGGTGATATAACGTGTGCGTAAAGTGATTAAGAGAAGGATTGTGTTTATGGCGGTCAGGTTTTACAGACAGACAGACATGCATGCAGACAGACAGACAGACAGACAGATCCAGACAGACGGACAGACACACATCATTACTGATGTATAAATCGGATTAGCTCACGCGCAGAAATCACAATTGGCGGGAAAGTTGAAGCGGTTTAACGCGTACCGGAGCCGCTCGCGCTCTACACGTACGCTAATATAACGCGTCACAAACACCGTCTATAGGCGGCACCGCGGTGTGTGTGTGTGTGTGTGTGTGTGTGTGTGTGTGTGTGTGTGTGTGTGTGATCTAACATCGCTTTTTCCACCTGTAACGGCACGCCGGTGTAAAAGGCTGAGCCGTGCGTGAGCGGTGCGCGTGGGAGGAACTGCGTCCAGGCGCGTGTACGCGATCGAGACCGGAACCGTAATCCGCGTCTTCGTCTGCGCGCGCGACGTGTCCAACCGGCGGGGATTGATTTTGTTTTTATTTATCTACCTATTTATTTATTTATTTTTAATTCTCACGTCGCCGTCGTGTGCGCGTGCGTGCATGCGCGCGCGTGTGTGTGTGTGTCTGTGATTGTGTATATGTGTGCGTGCATGCGGGTGTGTGTGTCCTCCACTCTTGAGAAGAGAGAGAGAGAGAGAGAGAGAGAGAGAGATAAGGATGAGGTGTTGACGGAATATCCACGTTAGAACACCGGGAACGGCGGCACGCGCGCGGACCTGTTCCACCGGCTCCACTGCGGAACGATGCACTCGAGACTCTGAAAGATAGACAGAGAGAAAGAAAGAGAGAAAGAAGGAAGGAAAGAATTCCCCCCCCCCCCCCCCGGATCTGTTTGCACTTTTGTTGCTGAAATTAAGCGCCTGTGCGGTTCCGGTGTTTCCTCCCACACACACTTTAGACATGATGAAGGTAAGCGCAAGGACACCGGTGGATCTCCGCCGCTCCGAATCCTCAACTTGAACGGATTTAACGGGGAGGGGAAAAAAAACACCAGCATGACCCGGGGAGAGAAATAATCACGCCATTAGAATGCTGGAGATGTGTAAAGAGGGCATCGGGTAAGTCGCGCGCTTTATTCTATCATTCTATTCTATTTGTTCTTTATTGTCGGGTTTATTTATTTATTTATTTCATTTTTGTTGATTTTTTTTCATATACTATTTGTTATTTATCGTGGGCTCGTGGTGAACTTCGCTCGGTGTCGCGTTGGCGCGGGTGAGAGCGCGTGAATCGCCGGTTGATCGGCGACATGGTGGTTTTCTCCCTCCGTTACGTACACACATAAATATATGTTCGTTTTGTCGGAGCGTTGATGCGCAACACCTGCTGCGCGAGCGCCCTACATAGACAGCGCGGCGCGTGAGGGGAATACCACGCACACACACACACACACACACACACACACAGCGGCGGCGGTTCAGTTTGAAATGTCGCGGCTCGCACGCTGCCTCGCCTGGATCTTCTCTCCTCCATCCCCGCAGCATCTCATTTCAACACCTGACCTCGGACCGAGTGCTCAGGTCATTGGCACGGCGGTACGGGGAGGTGTGTGTGTGTGTGTGTGTGTGTGTGTGTCTTCTGTTCTATATGGTTCTATATGGTGCGAAATGGAACAAAACACACACACACACTCGCACCTGAAGCACCTTGGCCTTTTCTAGACGGTAGGAAATACTGGTGAACTTCTTAGTGATGAACTTCACACGCAGATGCGTCCAGAACATATACACACAAGCACGCGACACACACACCGCGGTTTTAGACGCGAGACGCGACACACCGCGTCCGATTGCCGTTCGGAAGCGCAAGTTTGGTGCTGAATGGAGGTGAATGGTGGTTGTGTCCAGCAGGGGGCGCCGTGAAGACGCTGCACACGTTCATGAAGTGGCTTCTCATGATCCGTTTTTTTTCGCAGTCACGTTGGCCAAACACATTTCTCCTTTCAACAGGCTTAAAAAAATGTGGAAAATTTAGAGTTATACTGTGTGTGTGTGTGTGTGTGTGTGTGTGTGTGTGTGTCACTTTGATGCAAAAATGCATTCTGAGGAAACCAAAATTATTACATGAGCCTGAAGCACACACACACACACACACACACACACACACACACACACACACACACATTTACATTTTTGTGGCATTTGGCAGACGCTCTTATCCAGAGCGACTTACAACTAAGCAACTGAGGGTTAAGGGCCTTGCTCAAGGGCCCACTAGTGGTCAGCTTTGTGGTGGTGGTGGGGTTTGAACCTGCGATCTTCCGGTCCAGAGTCCAACACCTTAACCACTGGGCTACACACACACACACACACACACACACACACACACACACACACACACACACACACACACACACACACACACACACACACACACACACACACACACACACACACACACACACACACACACACGGTAGGGTGTTTAATACACTATGTCTGACCTCCTTACTGTATCTCCATCGTAATTTTGGTCTCCAGTCCTTCAGGTGAGGAAGGTGAAGATCAGGATCTGCATCGCTTTTCCCGTTTGATCCGTTTCTTGCATTTCCATATATTTGATCAGAATGTCACATTAAAGCCTGAATACAGAAAGAACTACAGGAAAGTTGTTTTCTGTGGGACTGAAAAGGTTTTGATGTAAAACACGCACAAAAAAACACCCAACATTGAGATCAAACAAACGTGTAAAGACATAATCACCACAAGTTCACTACTCCAACCGGCTCCGTATTTTCCCCCGTCTAGACGTGTTTAATGTAATTATGACCTGAGTATGGCCGGGATTGCAGTCGGAATCCATCACGTCAGTCATTTTTATGGACTTCGCGTCCACATGTCTGGGAAGATCTATAAAACGAGCAGTAGCAATAACCCCAGGTAATATATATCCCGTCTGAAGAGACATGTCAGAGAAGATTATCTTATATCCTGTGGGTAAAAAGGTTTCACACCTTTTTTCTTACAAAAAAAGAAGAAAAAAATCGTTCGCTCCTTCGCCGGAGAACAAAACAGGTTTACAAACTCCACAATAAACAATATCAAAGGACGAGTCACGATAACGATGAGATTGTGTTATAAATTGTTTACCAGGACACGTTGTGGTTGTGTAAGAGTTGTTGACGCTAATTGTTTATTTATATTGATGTAATTGTGTTTTAGTGATTTAAAATGTTGAAAATGATGCTGATGTCACTTCCTGTGAGAGCCGATAAAAACATGTTTCATGTAAAATAAACATCGTTTTGTTCAACATTTCCACTACATTTTTTTAGATGGATTGCTAACGAATCAGTGGTCATGTGATCTGAATCGACCAATCACGGTTTATCTTATCGAGGGCAGCGTACATTTATTTCATTCATATAACAGGGAGGGTGTTAGGAGCCATGCTCAGGGGCCCAGTTTGGTGTGGCTGGGATTTGAACCTCCTGATCCAAAAGTCCAAAACCTTATCCAGAGTGGCTCATTTGTTTAATTATTTATTAGGGGCCTTGCTCAGGGGCCCATAAGTGGTGGTGCTTGGCTTGAAACTCTTGACATTACGATGTAAACTCGAGTGCCGTAACCCGGAGAGAGCGTGACCTTTGTTCCAGCTCAGTGGTTAAAGCGTATTTAGACTTTTGATCAGAAGGTCATGAGTTCAAATCCCAGCAGCACCGAGCCTGGCAGAGCATGTAAACAACAATAACAAACAAAACGGTTTATATTAAAACGAGGTGTGTTTTTAGATACAACCAGATCCTGTTTATAAATACAGATCTCACGTACAGAACTCACGTACAGATCTCACGTACAGACTCACTCACGTACAGAACTCACGTACAGATCTCACGTACAGTACAACTCACGTACAGATCACGTAAAGAACTCACGTACAGATCTCACGTACAGAACTCACGTACAGATCTCACGTACAGATCTCACGTACAGTACATCACGTACGTAAAGAACTCACGTACAGATCTCACGTACAGAACTCACGTAACAGAACTCATCACGTACAGATCTCACGTACAGAACTCACGTAAAGAACTCATGTACAGATCTCACGTACAGAACTCACGTAAAGAACTCATGTCTCACGTACAGATCTCACGTACAGATCTCACGTACAGAGACTCACGTACAGAACTCACGTACAGATCTCACGTACAGAACTCACGTAAAGAACTCACATGTACAGATCTCACGTACAGAACTCACGTAATCAGAACTCATGTACAGATCTCACGTACAGATCTCACGTACAGATCTCACGTACAGATCTCACGTACAGAACTCACGTACAGATCTCACGTACAGATCTCACGTACAGAGCTCACGTACAGAACTCACGTACAGATCTCACGTACAGAACTCACACGTACAGATCTCACGTACAGAACTCACGTACAGATACAGAACTCACGTACAGAACTCATACTCACGTACAAATCTCACGTACAGAACTCACGTACAGTACAGAACTCACGTACAGAACTCACGTACAGAACTCATACAGAACTCGTACACGAACTCACGTCGTACAGAACTCACGTACAGAACTCACGTACAGTACAAATCTCACGTACAGAACTCACGTACAGAAATCACGTACAGAACTCACGTACAGATCCCACGTACAGAACTCACGTACAGAACTCAGAACATACAGAACTCACGTACAGAACTCATACAGAACTCACGTACAGTCACTCACTACAGTACAGATCTCACGTACAGATCTCACGTACAGAACTCAACGTACAGAACTCACGTACAGAATCTCACGTACAGATCTCACGTACAGAACTCACGTAAAGAACTCATGTACAGATCTCACGTACAGAACTCACGTAAAGAACTCAGTACAGATCTCACGTACAGATCTCACGTACAGAACTCACGTACAGAACTCACGTACAGATCTCACGTACAGACTCACGTACGTAAAGAATCTCACGTACAGATCTCACGTACAGAACTCACGTACAGAACTCACGTACAGAACTCACGTACAGATCTCATACAGAACTCACGTACAGATAGAAAAGAACTCACGTACAGAACGTATACAGAACTCACGTACAGATCTCACGTACAGAACTCACGTAAAGAACTCATGTACAGATACAGAACTCACGTACAGAACTCACGTAAAGAACTCATGTACAGATCTCACGTACAGAACTCACGTAAAGAACTCAACGTACAGATCTCACGTACAGATCTCACGTACAGAACTCACGTAAAGAACTCATGTACAGATCTCACGTACAGAACTCACACGTACAGATCTCACGTACAGACTCACTAAAGAACTCACGTACAGATCTCACGTACAGAACTCACGTACAGATCTCACGTACAGAACTCACGTACAGATCTCACGTACAGAACTCACGTACAGATCTCACGTACAGAACTCTCGTACAGATCTCACGTACAGAACTCTCACGTACAGATCTCACGTACAGAACTCTCACGTACAGATCTCACGTACAGAACTACAGAACTCACGTACAGATCTCACGTACAGACTCACTACAGAACTCACGTACAGAACTCACGTACAGACTACGTCAGAACTCTCGTACAGATCTCACGTACAGAACTCACGTACAGAAATCACGTACAGAACTCACGTACAGATCTCACGTACAGAACTCACGTACAGATCTCACGTACAGAACTCACGTACAGATCTCACGTACAGAACTCAAGTACAGAACTCACGTACAGATCTCACGTACAGAACTCACGTACAGATCTCACGTAACAGAACTCACGTACAGAACTCAGAACTCACGTACAGAACTACAGAAATCACGTACAGAACTCACGTACAGATCCTCACGTACAGAACTCACGTACAGAACTCACGTACAGAACTCACACGTACAGAACTCACGTACAGATCTCACGTACAGAACTCTCGTACAGATCTCACGTACAGAACTCACGTACAGAACTCACGTACAGACTACACTCGGAACTCACGTACAGATCTCACGTACAGAACTCACGTAAAGAACTCACGTACAGATCTCACGTCTCACGTACAGATCTCACGTACAGAACTCACGTACAGATCTCACGTACAGAACTCACACAGAACTCACATACAGAACTCACGTACAGAACTCACGTAAAGAACTCACGTACAGATCTCACGTACAGATCTCACGTACAGAACTCACGTACAGATCTCACGTACAGATCTCACGTACAGATCTCACGTACTCACGTACAGACTCACGTACAGAACTCACGTACAGAACTCACGTACAGATCTCACGTACAGATCTCACGTACAGAACTCACGTACAGAACTCACGTACAGAACTCACGTAAAGAACTCATGTACAGATCTCACGTACAGAACTCACGTAAAGAACTCATGTACAGATCTCACGTACAGAACTCACGTAAAGAACTCATGTACAGATCTCACGTACAGAACTCACGTACAGAACTCAGACACGTACAGATCTCACGTACAGAACTCACGTACAGACTCACGTACAGATCTCACGTACAGTACAGAACTCACGTACAGATCTCACGTACAGAACTACAGATCTCACGTACAGAACTCACGTACAGATCTCACGTCACGTACAGAACTCACGTACAGAACTCAACAGAAATCACGTACAGAACTCACGTACAGATCTCACGTACAGAACTCACGTACAGATCTCACGTACAGAACTCTCACGTACAGATCTCACGTACAGAACTCACGTACAGATCTCACGTACAGACTCACGTCAGAACTCACGTACAGATCTCACGTACAGAACTCACGTACAGAACTCACGTACAGAACTCACGTACAGATCTCACGTACAGAACTCACGTACAGATCTCACGTACAGAACTCAGAACTCACGTACAGAACTCACGTACAGATCTCACGTACAGAACTCACGTACAGAACTCACGTACAGACCTCATACAGAACTCACGTACAGAACTCACGTACAGATCTCACGTACAGAACTCTCGTACAGAACTCACGTACAGAACTCACGTACAGAACTCACGTACAGATACAGAACTCACGTACAGATCTCACGTACAGAACTCTCGTACAGATCTCACGTACAGAACTCTCGTACAGATCTCACGTACAGAACTCTCGTACAGATCTCACGTACAGAACTCAACTCTCACGTACAGATCTCACGTACAGAACTCACGTACAGAACTCACGTACAGAACTCACGTACAGAACTCACGTACAGAACTCACGTACAGAACTCACGTACAGAACTCACGTACGTACAGAACTCACGTACAGTACAACTCACGTACAGATCTCACGTACAGAACTCAGAACGTACAGAACTCACGTACAGAACTCACGTACAGATCTAACGTACAGATCACGTACAGAACTCACGTACAGATCTCACGTACAGAACTCACGTACAGAACTCACAGTACAGATCTCACGTACAGAACTCACGTAAAGAACTCATGTACAGATCTCACGTACAGAACTCACGTAAAGAACAGTACAGATACAGAACTCACGTACAGATCTCACGTACAGAACTCACGTACAGAACTCACGTACAGAACTCACGTACAGAACTCACGTACAGATCTCACGTACAGAACGTACTCACGTACAGAACTCACGTACAGATCTCACGTCAGAACGTACAGAACACACGTACAGACTCTCTCGTACAGATCTCACGTACAGAACTCTCGTACAGATCTCACGTACAGAACTCTCGTACAGAACTCACGTACAGAACTCACGTACAGATCTCACGTACAGAACTCACGTACAGATCTCACGTACAGACTCACTAAAGAACTCGTACAGATCTCACGTACAGAACTCTCGTACAGATCTCACGTACAGAACTCACGTACAGAATCTCACGTACAGAACTCACGTACAGAACTCACGTACAGATCTCACGATCACGTAAGAACTCACGTACAGATCTCACGTACAGATCTCAGAACGTACAGAACTCACGTACAGATCTCACGTACAGAACTCACGTACAGATCTCACGTACAGAACTCACGTACGTACAGAACTCACGTACAGAACTCACGTACAGAAACTCACGTACAGACTCACGTACAGAACTCACGAACTCACATACAGAACTCACGTACAGAACTCACGTACAGAACTCACGTACTCAGAACTCACGTACAGAACTCACGTACAGACGTACAGAACTCACGTACAGAACTCACATACAGAACTCACGTACAGAACTCACGTACAGAACTCACGTAAAGAACTCACGTACAGATCTCACGTACAGAACTACAGAACTCGTACAGAATCTCACGTACAGAACTCACGTACAGAACTCACGTACAGAACTCACGTACAGATCTCACGTACAGAACTCACGTACAGAACTCACGTACAGAACTCACGTACAGAACTCACGTACAGATCTCACGTACAGAACTCAGTACAACTACTCAGATCTCACATGTACAGATCTCACGTACAGAACTCACGTAAAGAACTCATGTACAGATACAGAACTCACGTACAGAACTCACGTACAGAACTCACGTACAGATCTCACGTACAGATTCTCACGTACAGAAGAACTCACGTACAGACGTATAGAACTCACGTACAGAATACACGTACTCACGTACAGAACTCACGTACAGAACTCACGTACAGACTCATCTCACGTACAGAACTCACGTACAGAAACTCACGTACAGAACTCACGTACAGATCTAACGTACAGATCTCACGTACAGAACTCACGTACAGATCTCCTCCATCCTTTTTTCCCTCCATGTGTTTGATCTGTTTCCCTCCCAGTCCCTGTGTGAAGGCGTGAATGTTGGAAAGTGAACTGACAGCAGTGTGATTGAGGGACTTTGTGGGTTCGACTGGATGGATTTTGATGGTGTGAATGTTTTTTATTGAGAGCAGATCTTTTACTGACAGCTGCATGCAGATGTTCCAGCGAGTGTTCCGAGTCGCCCCAAAGCGCTCGGCACACACATCCACGTACAAACGTACGCTCGCGGAAAAAATCTCGCCGCCAGCCCGTTCAACACAGCGATGAGATCACGCGCAGGATGTGTAACGACCTTGTTTCCCGCGCCAAGGTCGTGCGTCTTTCACTCGCCGCTGCACCTTCATTTCAGACCTCGTGATTTTAGATGGTAATGATTTGTTCCGCTGTAGAGATCGCGATGAGATCAGGGCCGGATTCTGTAACGATAACAGGCGAGTGTGTGTGTGTGTGTGTGTGTGTGTGTGTGTGTGTGTGTGGTGTGAGATGTGAGAGGTGCGGATTAGACCACGAAGATCCTCCGTCTTTGAAGAAAAGCAGCAGGAATCAGCTCATGATGGAAAAGAGTTTGGAGAAAAACACACTGATTTTAAAGTCAGATGATTTTCAGGAACGTTTTCTGACGAGACGCGATTTAAATCCGTCCTGTGATTTTCCACGTCGTCCTACAAACATCTTCAAAATGATGGGTTTAAAAAAAACTAAAAAAAGGGTATGATAAGTGTGTGTGTGTGTGTGTGTGTGTGTGTGTGTGTGTGTGTGATAAGCTTATTGTGAGTGTGAGTGTGATGTGGTGAGTATGTGATGAGAGTATGATGTGTGTGTGATGAGTGTGTGGTGATGTGTGTGACGAGTGATGTGTGTGATGAGTGTGTATGAGTGTGTGTGATGTGACGTGTGTGTGTGTGTGAGTGTGTGTGATGAGTGTGAGAGTGTTGTGTGTGATTTGTGAGTGTGTGTATGAGGTGTGTGGTGAGTGAACTGTGTGTGTGAGTGCATGAGTGTGTGGATGTGTGTGTTGTGTGATGTGTGTTGTGTTATGATGCTTATGTGTGTGTATGCGTGTGTGTGATTTCTTCGCATGTGTGTCTCTGCGTGTGTGTATGTTGTGTGTGAGTGTGTTGTGTGTGTGATTGTGTGTGTGTGTGTGTGAGTGTGTCCTGTGATGTGTGTGTGTGTGTGTGATGTGTGTGATGTGTGTTGTGTGATCCTGTGTGTGTGTGTGGTGTATGGTGTGTGTGTGATTGTGTGATGTGTGATCGTGTGGTGTGTGATGAGTGTGTGTGTAATGAGTGTGTGGATTGTGATGGTGTGTGACGAGTGTATGAGTGTGTGATGAGTGTGTGATGGTGTGTGTGAGTGTGTGATGTGTGTGATGAGTGTGTGTGATGAGTGTGTTATGAGTGTGTGATGTGTGCATGGTGAGTGTATGGTGTGTGTGATTATTGTGTGTGAGTGTGTGATGAGTGTGTGATGATGTGTGATGAGTGTGTGATGATGTGTGTGTGTATTGTGTGATGTGTGTGATGAGTGTGTGTGAGTGTATGAGTGTGTGAGTGTGTGTGTGTGTGTGTGATGAGTGTGTGTGTGTGTGTGTGATGTGTGTGGTGTGTGTGAGTGAGTGATGTGTGTGTGATGAGTGTGTGTGTGTGTGTTATGAGTGTGTGATGTGTGCAATGATGGTGAGTGTGTATGGTGTGTGTGATTATTGTGTGATTTGAGTGTGTGTGTGGTGTGTGATGAGTGTGTGATGAGTGTGTGATGAGTGTGTTATGAGTGTGTGTGTGTGAGTTGTGTGATGGTGATTGTGTGATGTGTGTTGTGTGTGTGTGATGTGTGTGATGAGTGTGTGTGTGTGATGTGAGTGTGTGTGTGTGTGATGAGTGTGTGTGATGAGTGTGTGATGAGTGTGTGAGGGTGTGATGTGTGTGTGTGTTATGAGTGTGTGATGTGTGCATGGTGAGTGTATGGTGTGTGTGATTATTGTGTGATGTGTGTGTGTGTGTGGATGAGTGTATGAGTGTGGATGAGTGTGTTATGAGTGTGTGATGTGTGCATGGTGAGTGTATGGTGTGTGTGATTATTGTGTGAAGTGTGTGTGTGATGAGTGTGATGAGTGTGATGAGTGTGTGATGTGTGATGTGTGTGATGAGTGTGTGATGAGTGTGTGATGAGTGTGGATGAGTGTGTTATGAGTGTGTGATGTGTGCATGGTGAGTGTATGGTGTGTGTGATTATTGTGTGATTGTGTGTGTGTGTGTATTGTGTGATGTGTGTGTGATTATTGTGTGATGTGTGTGTGATGAGTGTGTGATGTGTGTGTGGTGAGTGTGTTATGAGTGTGTGATGTGTGCATGGTGAGTGTATGGTGTGTGTGATGTGATGTGTGTGATGAGTGTGTGATGAGTGTGTGAGTGTGTGATGTGTATGGTGTGTGTGAGTGTGTTGATGATGAGTTGTGTGAGTGTGTGTGTGTGTGTGTGATGTGTGTAGTGTTGTGTGATGTGTGTGTGATGCGTGTGTGATGTGTGTGTGGTGAGTGTGAGTGTCTGTAGACTAGGTGTTTGTTTGTTTGTTGTTTACTCTGATATTGACAGAGATCGTAGGTAAACTTTGATCTTGGCGGGTTTATAAAAAAAGTATATAAACAGAGGGTATTTTGCGTCTCGCCGGAGACGTTTAGTAAATTCTGTGCTGCCAGCGAGAGATTCCGGGTCTGAATTATGAAACACGGACTTCACGAAAGGTCACCAGAACCACACGGAGAGTGAAGCTGTGGATCTTCTCCCACATGCACACTCACACACACACACACACACACACACACACACACACGTTTACTCACACCGGCACGGAGGCAGCGCTCTACTGCAGTGCTGAAATACTAATGCATGCGGGGGAAAGCAATACTGTGTGTGTGTGTGTGTGTGTGTGTGTGTGTGTGTGTGTGTGTGTGTGTGTGTAAATATGGTGTTTTTGGAAGCAGGAATCCTGAGTGCAGGTGTTTGGGTGAAACACTAAACACGGTTCAGTTTAAGTGTGTGATGTGAACTCCACTCTCACACATTTTAGGTGATTAACCTCATTTGTGGCTGCACCTAAAAGCTCAGAATCTTCCTTTTAAACCACACACACACACACACACACACACACACACACACACACACACACACACACAGATTAAAACAGCGAGTGATGCAGAGTTTCCGTACGTGCAGAAAGCCCCTCCAGGTTGGCCCCAGGCCGCGGCTCTGATTGCTCTCGATCCGCGCTTAATTAAAGACATTTGCTCAGCGAGATAAAACCAGAACGTTCCAGAGGAAGGAGATCGCAAACGCGCGTCTACCAATTTCCGTTTGCGTCCACCGAGGCACGGAGACCTTTTAAACCCCAATAAATAAGCGCCCAAGAAACCAATTAAGCAATTACTGTGATTGACGTTAACGAGCGAACGCCGCGTCGAGCGTGTGTTTATTTCTGTGTTTTTATTTTTGTTTTGCTGTTTTGCGGAAGGTAGAATGGGGTCCTAATGATCCGTCCAGCACACAAGTGTAGAGAACGTATTCAGGCTGTTTAGGATTCGGTTCACAGCGAGCTGGTTGGGTATTGTCGCTGCTGCCGGGGAGAATCCTGATGCGTCATTACGCTCATGAAGGGATGTGTAGCTTAGCCAGGTCACTGACAGCTCAGCAGACGGAGGAAAAGACTACCAGGAGTGAAACCCACTGACCTTCAGCAAGACTCTTAACCTCCAGCTCAGGGTCTGAACCGGGCCGAGTCCAACATGCCGGAATGGGACTTATCAGTATTTATAGAGTTCACTGAGGGAAAAAAAGAGGGGGAAAAACTTGAGAAAGAGAAAATGAAGTGATGTTACACTGCGATGAACAACATCCATCTCCATCTCCATCTCCATTACACTCAGATCAAGTACAAAAGAAGCTCAGTGTAATGTTACACGCAAACAAAATACACATTTAAATACACTCGATGTGATTCATTCTCCATTGTGATTGGTCAGAAGTGGTTCTGTGTAACTCTGAGCTCGCCGTCGCTTTCCATCAGTGCACAAGATCCAAGACCTTATTGTTTCTATAGCAACAGCTCATTCACACCAACCCAAACGCTCAGCATTTAACTTCATGTTATTATTGTATTATACTATGGATACACACACACACACACACACACACACACACACACACGTGTGTATATATTAGGACTGTTAAAATTAACATTAATGTAAATTAACTATATAAATAAATAAATAAATAAATATCAAAGGCCAAATTAATCCTGTGCCCCTCGTATCAAAGGCCAAATTAATCAAGCTGTGTCTTTTACACATCCTCGTCTAATCATCTCACAGCTCCGCCTCCTGTCTTTTACACAACACTGTCTCTACACCTAACCTCCACCTCAAGCTCCGCCTCCTGTCTTTTACACGACTCCACCTACTGTCTCTACACCATAACATCTCCACCTCAAGCTCCGCCCCCTGTTTTTTACACGACTCCACCTACTGTCTCTTTACACCACCGTAACATCTCCACCTCAAGCTCCGCCTCCTGTCTTTTACACGACTCCACCTACTGTCTCTACACGACTCCACCTACTGTCTCTAACATAACAAAATCTCCACCTCAAGCTCCGCCTCCTGTCTTTTACACGACTCCACCTACTGTCTCTTACACCGTAACTAAAATCTCCACCTCCTCAAGCTCCGCCCTCCTGTCTTTTCCACCAACTTTTACACACGTAACTAACACTCCACCTCAAGCTCCGCCCCTGTCTTTTACACGACTCCACCTACTGTCTCTACACCGTAACATCTCCACCTCAAGCTCCGCCTCCTGTCTTTTACAAGACGCCCCCTCCTGTCTCTAAATCTTAACATCTCCACCTCCTCCACCTCAAGCTCCGCCTACTGTCTTTTACACGACGCCCCCTACTGTCTCTACACCGTAACTAAAACTCCACCTCAAGCTCCGCCTCTGTCTTTTACACGACTCCACCTACTGTCTCTACACCTGTAAACAACATCTCCACCTCCTCCACCTCAAGCTCCGCCTCCTTGTCTTTTACAGGACGCCTACTGTCTCTACACTGTAACTACAACTCCACCTCCTCCAGCCCCTTCTCCAGCACCTCTGTCTTTCTCCACCTCCACCCTGCCACCCACGCTCCACCCTTCACTCTACTCACTCCACCTACTCTTTACTCCACCCTGCACTCTTTACTCCACCCACTTCCACTCACAGCCTCCACGCCCCCTTCCACACCCTGCACTCTCTTCTCCACCACTGTCCAACCCTGCACTCTCCACCCACTCCACCCTGCACTCTTTTTCCACTCCACCCACTCCACCCTGCACTCTTTACTCCACCCACTCCACCCTGCACTCTTTACTCCACCCACTCCACTGCACTCTTTTCTCCACCCACTCCACCCAGCCACTCCACCCTGCACTCTTTTACTCCACCCCTTTCTCCACCCACTCACCCTGCACTCTTTACTCTCCACCCACTCCACCCTGCACTCTTTCTTCCCACTCCACCCCACTCCACCCTGCCATTATTACTCCACCCACTCAACCCACCCTGCACCTCTTTTCTCCACCCACCTGCACTCTTTTCTCCACCCACTCCACCCACCCTCCACCCGCATGCACTCTTTCACCCACTCCACTCCACCCACTCCACCCTGCACTCTTTTCTCCACCCACTCCAACCTGTACTTTTTTTCATGTTAAACTATCTCTCCGTTCCATCATATCAGAGAATTCTCTCCCCTTGCCAGTCATAGTCCCAACATTTAAAGTCTCCACCTAAACCCCCACTTTTCTCCACTTCTCCTTTCCCTCATGTCTCTGCAGACGTCTTCCTCCACTCCTTCTCCTCCTTTGGCCAGCAGTAGCCCAGTTTACTGCGGTACCCTGTTGGATAACGATACCTGTGGAGGTTGTTGTTGTTGTTTACTCGGGTCTCGACCGATCCCGGAATTCTGTAGTAATTTGCATATTCGGTTTGGTGAATGTTTTACACCAGATTCCCTTCCAAACACAAACCTCCTCATTTATACCTGCGTCGCACTAACAGTGTTTACGCAAAACTAATGGCTGGATTACGTTAATTACAATATTACACACACACACACACACACACACACACATATATATATATATATATATATATATATATATATATGGTTGTGTGTTGTAATATTCTAATTAACATAATCCAGCCATAATATATACACGTATATATACTTATAAATATATATATATATATATATTTTTTTTTTTCTGTCTTCTTGCTGAGTGTTATCTGAGCGGATCAGAACAGAACTCTGGCGTTCCTGACAGGAAGACTTGGTCCTGACCCAGTTTGTGGAGATACAGGTGATAGATTCGCCCACTTATTAACGAAGAGGTTTAATTATTCAGCAGTTTCAGATGTTAGATCTATTTTGAGGGCTGTAACGCCGGTCCCCCGAGCAGGATGTAGTTATATAAACTTTCACACACACTTTCATGACTAAATCTTTTACAGAGATGACAAAGAATAAAGAATCACACGCAGCGGAATATTGTAGTGAAATCTCGCCGCTTTCACACTGGACACTGAATTCAGTGTTTTTTTAAGGAGAAATATCTCTGTACGACACGACACTGATGATCGAATATGTCCGTGTGTGTGTGTGTGTGTGTGTGTGTGTGTGTGAGACTCTGAGACCTGCAACATTATAAAATCTTAATGAAGGGAAAGTACATTATTCCTTTTGAGAAATCTATAGTTTTACACCAGTGGATTTTTTTAATGACTTTTTTTTCCTCTAATTTGTACTCAATAATTACTGTTTTTTTAGATTTAATCACTGTTTTTCTTGTTTCTCATGAGACGAAACAGTCGGAGATTTTCACTGGCAGCACTTTAGGATTTAACCCTTCATTAGCTCTGACTTTTGGAGTTCTGATGCATTTCCCCGATGTGTTCCGTGCCACGAGTAATTACTGCGCTTCACTACAGACATATGGAACCTGCGAGGCAGCAAATTTCACCCGATCCCGCTATAAACTATTTATGACACTTGTCAGTGACGAGAGCCATTTAAAGTCCCTCGGACGAGCCTGAGCTAAAGCAATCATCTTACTTAATTAGTATAAAGTGAACCGCTGTCCCATTAAACAGTTTAGGCTAATTAAGAACTAGTAGCTGTGTGTAAAGAAAGAGTGCAGAACGCATCAATACAGGCTTTTACACACTTTTCACTTTTCTGTCATTAAAAAGGAGCTGAGTCATAAAACGTGTCTGATGCGTTTCCGTTTTACTGCACCGTCATGTCTGATTATATATCTGTCTATGTATCTATCCATCCATCCATCCACCCATCCATCCATCCCACCATCCAACTATATAACCCTACATCCATCAATCCATCCACCAATCCATCCATCCATCAATACATTCATCTATCCATCCATCTATCCCTCCATCCTTCCATCCATCCAACTAAATATCCCTACATCCATCCATCCATCCATCCATCTATCCAACCATGCATCCATCCAACCATCCATCTATCCATCCATTGATCTATCCATCTATCCATCCATCCATTCATCTATGCATCCATTCATCCATCTATCCATCCATCCAACCATGCATCCATCCAACCAAACATCTATCCATCCATTGATCCATTGATCTATCTATCTATCTATCTATCTATCTATCTATCTATCTATCTATCTATCTATCTATCTATCTATCTATCTATTTGTCTGTCTGTCTGTCTATCTATCTATCTATCAACCCATCCATCCATCTATCCATCCATAAATCCTAGAAGTAGAAAACAGGCAGATTTGTATTCCAATAATCATTAATGTAAATATGACAGTCGTTTCACTGTTCTTTAATGTTTATGTGACAAATAAACACTCTTCTATTTATTGTCTCAAAAACTATTAATGTAACACTCCAACGATGGATTTCTGTAAATCCTCCCTTATCTATCCATCCATCCATCCATCCATCAATCCATCCATCCATCCATCAGTCCATCCATCCATCCACCCATCCATGCAACCATCATCCATCCATCCATCCATCCCATCCATCCATCAATCAATCCATCCATCTCAATCATCCAATCAATCATCCATCCATCCACATCCATCCATCCATCCATCCATCCCATCCATCCCTCCATCCATCCACCCATCCATCATCAAACAGCCATCCTCCACCCAATCTATCCATCCATCCACCCATCCATCCATCCATCAATCCATCCATCCATCCCAGCCATCCATCCATCCTCATCCATCCATCCAAATCCATCCATCCATCCATCCAGCCAACCATCACCAGCCATCCATCCATCCATCCATCAGCCTCCCATCCCCGCCATCATCCATCCATCCACCATCCTCCATCCATCCATCCATCCCATCCAGCATCCATCCATCCGCCTCCAATCATCCATCCAATCCATCAAATCCATCCATCCATCCATCCATCATCCATCATCCATCCATCCATCCATCATCCATCCATCCATCCATCATTCATCCATCCCCTTTTCATCCATCCATCCATCATCCATCATCCATCCATCCATCCATCCATCCATCATCCATCCATCCATCCATCAATCCATCCATCCATCAATCCATCCATCCATCCATCCATCCATCCATCCATCCATCCATCCATCCATTAATCCATCATAGCCATCCACCAATGGTGGATGGATGGATGGATGGATGGATTGATGGATGGATGGATGGATGGATGGATGGAATGACTGGATGGATGATGGATGGATGGATGGAGGATGGATGGATGGATGGATGGATTGATTGGTTGCATGGAGGGGGGGATGGATGGAGGATGGACATGCATGCACCATCAGCAAAATAAAAAGGATAAATTCTTAAAATCACATTACACCACATTACAACATTACACACATTACACATTCACGTTACATTACACACATTACACACAGTTACACACATGCAGACACATTACACACTTACATACATTACACACATTACACATATTACATACATTACACACATTACACATATTACATACATTACACACATTACACATATTACACACATTACACACAGTACACACATTACACACATTACACACAACACACACATTACACACATTACACACACATTACACACATTACACACAGTACACACACACACATTACACACATTACACACATTACACACATTACACACATTACACACATTACACACATTACACACAGTACACACAGTACACACATTACACACATTACACACATTACACACATTACACACATTACACACATTACACACATTACACACATTACACACATTACACACATTACACACATTACACACATTACACACAGTACACACAGTACACACAATACACACAATACACACCATACACACACAGTACACACACCACAGTTACCACATTACACACATTACACACATTACACACATACACCCCGTACACACAATACACACATACACACACATTACACACACACATTACACACATTACACACATTACACACATTACACACATTACACACATTACACACATTACACACAGTACAACCCATTACACAGTACACACCTTACCACCTTACACACATTACACCCATTTACACACATTACACACACATTACACACATTACACACATTACACACAATACACACAGTACACACTTACACAACAGTACACACAGTTACACACAATACACACATTACACACATTACACACAGTTACACACACATTACACACATTACACACATTACACAAATACACACAGTACACACATTACACACATTACACACAGTACACACATACACCCGTACACACATTACACACATTCACACTTACACACATTACACACATTACACACACACACAGTTACACATTACATTACACACATTACACACATCACAGTTACACCACATTACACACATTACACACATTACACACATTACACACATTACACACATTCCATTACCACAATTACATTACACACATACACATACACACATTACACACATTACACACATTACACACACACATACACACATTACACACATTACACACAGTACACACAATACACACATTACACACATTACACACATTACATTACACAGTACACACGTACACATTCACACACACACACATTACACACAGTAACACAACACCACATTACACACACACATTACACACAGTACACACAGTACACACATTACACACAGTACACACAGTACACACATTACACACATTACACACATTACACACAGTACACACATTACACACATTACACACATTACACACATTACACACATACACACATGACACACAGTCACATACACACAGACACACAGTACACACATTACACACATTACACACTTTACACACTTTACACACTTTACACACATTACACACATTACACACATTACACACATTACACACATTACACACATTACACACAGTACACACATTACACACATTACACACAGTACACAGTACACACATTACACACATTACACACATTACACACATTACACACATTACACATGAGACTATAAATCTTACAGTAATAAAATTGTACTTGTTCAGTTTGGGTGAGTAAATAAAACTCCATGACATATTTGAAGTGCAAGAATAAAGTGAATGTTCAAATAGAATGTTGTGATCATTTAAAGATGCACTGAACAATTGGCCTCTGGCCCCGAAGATCATTGGTTCAAATCCCACCACCAGCAGTCTGCCCCTAGTGGTTAAAAAAGGTTATTTGTCTGGTTATAGTTGCGAATCTCATTGGCAGATGTTTTGCTTGATTTTAGTAAATTATAAATAGATATAAGTGAATCTCGCTGGCTGACTTTGCATCCGTCCATCAGGTCCGTCACCGGGCATTTATCCTTCAGACGGTAAAGATATGAACACGTCCCTGTATTCACTGTTCCAGGTGTGTAATGTCCTCCACTCTCTCTTGGCAGGGGCTGAAGCCGAAAACCATGGGAGTCACAGTACGCCTGGCACTGATGACCTGGGCTCTGCTGGGCTGGTCTCAGGCAGCTGAGAGTGCACCCTCTCTGAGTGTGGCGGTGATCCTGGGCGAGACCCGCGGCGTCCCCGAGCGGGCGTTGCGCCCGGCGCCAGGTGTCGGAGCACCGCTGGACATCAGCGTGCTGGCGGTGCAGGTGAACCACACGGACCCGGGCAGCATGCTCACACACCTGTGCCAGCTCATGGCGCGCCAGCGATTACACGGCCTGGTGTACGGAGACGGAACCGACCAGGAAGCCATCGCCCAGATGCTGGACTTTGTCTCTTCCCAGACTGCCATGCCCATTCTGGGGGTCCATGGAGGAGCAGCCATGACCATGGCTGAGAAGGTACGTTCTTTCTGGTTGATTAAATCCTTCTCTTTCGGTCTTTTGTCCTGATAAAGAGTGGAGCATCACCTGACATGTCCACGTGCTGTGGGTTCTTCTAAACAATACGCCTCTTCATTTCTGCCAATGGCCACTAAAGGAAATTCAGCAGAATTATGCTCGTGTGAAATGGGATCAGCAGCTATAAAAGGCTACTTTATGGTGCATTACAGTGTTTTATGCATAAAGTGTTTTCCAGCTTGGAAAACGGACACAGAAATCTCAGGAACAGGTGTTTCTTTGCTGGCCGGTGGATTTGGGTGCTGGTGGCAGTTACCCCAGTGTTTGTCTGGCCTCGTTTATAACCCGCCCATAAAATCAAGCGTTTTTATCAAATCTGACACAAATCTGATTTTTCCAGCACTGAGTAAAGAGAGAAGAGAAATCCTGGCTATTTTTTCGCCATGTTCTTGCTCTGAAACTTTGACATTTAGCGAGATACTGTTTCAGATCTGTGACAGATACCCAGCGTTGGTGATGCCATCTGTGCCAAACACTGTGTCAGGTTGCTCGTGCGACGTCCTGCTGCCTGTCAGCTTCCTGTTCTTTCGTCTGCTTGTTGCAAGTCGGCTTTGGCAACAAGTTGGTGCAGGGGAAATTTAGCTGCTCTTTGTGTGTGTGTGTGTGTGTGTGTGTGTGTGTGTGTGTAAGTTAAGGAATGGGGGTATGACGGAATACCAGTGTAAAAGCTTGACAGACGTGTCGGGGAAAAGTTGAATCAGGGTTGCCAGTGATAATTCTGTTTGTGTTGGAAATTCCTCATTATAAAGCTTCGCTCTCTCTCTCTCTCTCTCAGTAATAACTGCCCTGGAGACACGCGTCATAGGGTCATTAATCAACTCTAATCACAAAGCTTTTATTGTCATATTTAGCTGACACAGTACATAGTAAATAACAACAACACAGACGGACATAAAACACGACAGCTACATAACGCTACATAATACATCATCGAGATACATAATACAACATACAGCTACATAATACAACATAGAGCTACATGATGCAACAGAGCTACACAATACAATATAAAGATACACAATACAACATAAAGCTAAGTAAGAAAATAGAGTTACATAATACAACAAAAAGCTACATAACACAACATAGATACATAATACAACGTAAAGCTACATAACACAATATAGAGCTACATAACACAGCATAGAGCTACATAATACAACATAAAGCTACATAACACAACATAAAGCTACATAACACAGCATAGAGCTACATAACACAGCATAGAGCTACATAACACAACATAGAGCTACATAACACAACATAGAGCTACATAACACAACATAGAGCTACATAACACAACATAGAGCTATATACATAACACAGCATAGAGCTAACATAATACAACATAAAGCTACATAACACAACAGAGCTAGCTACATAACACTATATAACACAACATAGAGCTACATAACATAGAGAACATAGAGCTACATAACACAGAGCTACATATCATAACATATAGCTACATAACAAAACATAGAGCTACATAACACAACCTAGAGCTACATAACACAACATAGATCTCCATCATAATGAGTCTTTTCGTTTTGATGTTGCGTTCCCAGTTATTGTCTATGAACGTTGTTTATGATTCCTGGATCATGTGTAATAAACCACAAGTGATAAACATGACGACACGTTCACCAGTGAAAGTGCAGTCTGACGGAGACTCGCTGAGAGAGGAATATCATAACAGCTTGTTTTTTTTTCTCCTGTAATTTCCGTTCGCACTTCCCGCTCGGATCAATGAGGTTCTGAAAGAAACATAATGGAAACGGAATGTCGGAAAATGAATAAGTGTGCAGATGTGTGCAGATGTGTGCAGATGTCTGCAGATGTGTGCATCTGGCTGACTCAACACGCATAAATAAATGTATTAAAATAAATTTGAAAATGACGAGGGGCACGGTGGTTTAGTGGTTATCACGTTCGCCTCACACCGCCAGGGTCCGGGTTCGATTCCCGTCTCGGCCATGTGTGTGTGGAGTTTGTGCATGTTCTCCCCGTGCCTCGGGGGGTTTTTCTCCGGGTTCTCCGGTTTCCCCCCGGTCCAAAAACATGCACGGTAGGTTGATTGGCACCTCGGAAAATTGTCCCTAGTGTATGAATGTGTGTGTGGTGTGTGTGTGTGTGTGTGTGTGTGATGGGTTGGCATTCCATCCAGGGTGTATCCTGCATTAATGCCCATAGACGCCTGAGATAGACACAGACTCCCCGTGACCCGAGGGAAGATCGGATAAAGCGCTAGAAGACGAATGAATGAATGAATGAAAACGACGATTTCAGCTCGAAATAAAACTCTCTGCGTCCACACTTTTGTTTTAAATCGATGTTTAAGTTTCTCATCCACATCTGAAAATGTTTGTTTGTTTACTGCAATCTTTTCCATCTGGAGTTTATTTACTTTCTGTGTTTGAGAAACATCACATTAATGATTAGAGAGATGTTGTAGTTTTGGTGAGTGTTTTTATTGGCTGGATTTTGGGTCTGGACGGATTTAGTGAAGACTTTATTCCGTGTCTGTGACGAAATGTAATAAAATCCTCACAATTCTAAATAAATGTTATAATGGTGGAATTCACTGTCCGTTGTTTATCAGGACGACGAAGCGAAACACGTCTATGTAGCTGAATATTTACATTATTGTAAAAACGCTGCGATCTGACCTTCAGATTCTTTCCTTACTGGATGGTGAATGTGACGTTCACTGCGTTTCATCACCATTTTAACTGGAACTGACTTCAAATCAGCTCTAATGCGCTCCTTTTACCCAAACGGTGATGAAATCGCACCGTGTGCTCGGAGCCCATGAGCGAGTTTTTATAACGCTGTGATTTTGGCTTTTGTGGTTTTCGTTTGGCGGAGATGAACGCGTGAGCCGTAAATGCGTTGCGGTTCGTCGTGCGATGACGAAGCGATCTCTTCCGCCTCGTCGCGTGTGAGATATTTCCTCCTGTCTGATTGTAATTTGAGGGGATTTTGCGTGATATGAACACGAAGGCGAACGTGTGATTTATTTATTCCCTCATTTGCCTAAAACGTCCTCCGCCGTCACTGCTCGGGATCGTAAGGGTCCAAGTCAAACGCGGAGACGTTCCGAGACGCGTCGGGGAAACGTTTCCGTCTCGCGCATGCCGACGTTCCCTGCCTTCACTCTGCGGATGATTCACCGCATTGGGTTTTTTTTACACAAAGCTGAAGTGGCACTTAATCCTCGGCCCCTGAAGCTCACGTGAAGTGTTTATTAGTAAACATGCTGATGTTTTTATGCACTGGAGTAAAATCCTGGAGTGTGTTTTTTTTAGAGTTCACAGGTCAGATGCGTATCGCGGCGTCCGTGCTCTCGTTACCCATGACATCATGCACTCATTTGCATATTCAGGGGAAACTCATGCGTGTCGTCGCTTACCAGGAGAAGGAAAATATTCCGACGAATATCCCGACTGGAAATTACGTTTAGAATCGAAAGTAGAAAGTGATGTTTGGGAAACTCTGTAAAGTCGAGGTTGCGATGGAGGAGCGGCGAAGTAAAACGCATAATAATGGGAATTTATTACTACAAACAACAACAACAACAACAACAACAGCACAGAGAATTTCTAATGAGGAACAGGAGCGAACTCAACCCCAGGATCAGTTCAACATTTTCACCCAGGGATCACTTTCCCAGAACATTAGTGATTAGTGATTGGGTGTTTACTACAGTGGTGATTAGTAATAATGTTTAGTGTATGAGACGTATAAGAAGGCTGTAATAATGTATAGTGTATGAGACGTATAAGAAGGCTGTAATAATGTTTAGTGTATGAGACGTATAAGAAGGCTGTAATAAAGTTTCGTGTATGAGACGTATAAGAAGGCTGTAATAATGTATAGTGTATGAGACGTATAAGAAGGCTGTAATAATGTTTAGTGTATGAGACGTATAAGAAGGCTGTAATAATGTTTAGTGTATTAGACGTATAAGAAGGCTGTAATAATGTTTAGTGTATGAGACGTATAAGAAGGCTGTAATAATGTTTCATGTATGAGACGTATAAGAAGGCTGTAATAATGTTTAGTGTATGAGACGTATAAGAAGGCTGTAATAAAGTTTCGTGTATGAGACGTATAAGAAGGCTGTAATAATGTTTAGTGTATGAGACGTATAAGAAGGCTGTAATAATGTTTTGTGTATGAGACGTATAAGAAGGCTGTAATAATGTTTAGTGTATGAGACGTATAAGAAGGCTGTAATAATGTTTAGTGTATGAGACGTATAAGAAGGCTGTAATAATGTTTCGTGTATGAGACGTATAAGAAGGCTGTAATAATGTTTCGTGTATGAGACGTATAAGAAGGCTGTAATAATGTTTCGTGTATGAGACGTATAAGAAGGCTGTAATAATGTTTAGTGTATGAGACGTATAAGAAGGCTGTAATAATGTTTAGTGTATGAGACGTATAAGAAGGCTGTAATAATGTTTCGTGTATGAGACGTATAAGAAGGCTGTAATAATGTTTAGTGTATGAGACGTATAAGAAGGCTGTAATAATGTTTAGTGTATGAGACGTATAAGAAGGCTGTAATAATGTTTAGTGTATGAGACGTATAAGAAGGCTGTAATAATGTTTCGTGTATGAGACGTATAAGAAGGCTGTAATAATGTTTAGTGTATGAGACGTATAAGAAGGCTGTAATAATGTTTCGTGTATGAGACGTATAAGAAGGCTGTAATAATGTTTAGTGTATGAGACGTATAAGAAGGCTGTAATAATGTTTCGTGTATGAGACGTATAAGAAGGCTGTAATAATGTTTCGTGTATGAGACGTATAAGAAGGCTGTAATAATGTTTAGTGTATGAGACGTATAAGAAGGCTGTAATAATGTTTCGTGTATGAAGACGTATAAGAAGGCTGTAATAATGTTTAGTGTATGAGACGTATAAGAAGGCTGTAATAATGTTTCGTGTATGAGACGTATAAGAAGGCTGTAATAATGTTTCGTGTATGAGACGTATAAGAAGGCTGTAATATCGCATTGTCCTGAAGCACTTTGTGTGAGTGGTTATAAAGTATCTGAGGTGCAGGAGAAGACGACGGAGTGAGTGTGAGTGTGAGTGTGAGTGTCTCCTGCACCAAACACTTCCTAAATGTTTCTGCGCTCGTCTCCTAAATTGATATTGATGGATGAGATGAAGAGTTTTGGATCCCTCGCTGTTCGAGCGCTGTGAGATCTCAGTATGTGGAGCTGCGGATGATCAGACGGATCTCCTCAAACACTGTACAAGAGTAACGGTTCTCCTACACAACACACACTGACTCATAACTTCACTCTGTTACTGAAAAACTCCCAATACCATCCTTCTACATCCCTCCATTTCATCCTTCTACATCCCTCCATTTCATCCTTCTACATCCCTCCATTTCATCCTTCTACATCCCTCCATTTCATCCATTTCATCCTTAGACATCCATTTCATCCTTCTACATCCCTCCATTTCATCCTTCTACATCCCTCCATTTCATCCTTCTACATCCCTCCATTTCATCCTTCTACATCCCTCCATTTCATCCTTCTACATCCCTCCATTTCATCCTTATACATCCCTCCATTTCATCCTTATACATCCCTCCATTTCATCCTTATACATCCCTCCATTTCATCCTTATACATCCCTCCATTTCATCCTTCTACATCTACATCCCTTCATTTCATCCTTCTACATCCCTTCATTTCATCCTTCTACATCCCTTCATTTCATCCTTCTACATCCCTCCATTTCATCCTTCTACATCCCTCCATTTCATCCTTCTACATCCCTCCATTTCATCCTTCTACATCCCTCCATTTCATCCTTCTACATCCCTCCATTTCATCCTTCTACATCCCTCCATTTCATCCTTCTACATCCCTCCATTTCATCCTTCTACATTCTACATCCCTTCATTTCATCCTTCTACATCCCTCCATTTCATCCTTCTACATCCCTCCATTTCATCCTTTCATCCTTCTATTTTCATCCTTCTACATCCCTCCATTTCATCCGGCTCCTTATACATCCCTCCATTTCATCCTTATACATCCCTCCATTTCATCCTTATACATCCCTCCATTTCATCCTTATACATCCCTCCATTTCATCCTTCTACATCCCTCCATTTCATCCTTCTACATCCCTCCATTTCATCCTTCTACATCCCTCCATTTCATCCTTTCATCCCCCATTTCAGCCTCTACATTCTACATCCCTTCATTTCATCCTTCTACATCCCTCCATTTCATCCTTCTACATCCCTCCATTTCATCCTTACATCCCTACATCCCTACATCCATTTCATCCTTCTACATCCCTCCATTTCATCCTTATACATCCCTCCATTTCATCCTTATACATCCCTCCATTTCATCCTTATACATCCCTCCATTTCATCCTTATACATCCCTCCATTTCATCCTTATACATCCCTCCCATTTCATCCTTCTACATCCTTCTACATCCATTTCATCCTTCTACATCCCTCCATTTCCCCCCCGATCTAAATCCTGATCTCCATTTTATTTAGTATTTATATTTGAATCTGTTGAAATGCGGTAACTTTGCGGGTAACATTCCCGCATGCATTGTGGGAAATGTTGTTTATTACCGATGCAGGTTTTAAAGCCTTATTTGTAAACAATCACACACACTTGTGGTCCTCATAACACGACGTTGTGGGACACGACTTTGACACACGTGGTTTAAGGGGACTTTACTTAGCTGTTCTACACTGTGGTTTAATTCCTCGTGTCTGTTCGTTCGTGCGGGTTAATAAAACGCTACCCATCCGTTCATGTGCGTCGCTCTTTGTTGTGTTATTTCGATGTCGCACCAAAAAAGATCTGAGCTGTTTTTGTTTGTTGTTGTTGTTGTTGTTGCTCAGCGTGTCATCACACAGGAATACCTGTCAATGAGGAGCAGTTCTCTTATTAGAGGCTTTTAAAACCGTAATGCTCGACAGGAGACGAAGAAAAGAAATGAAAGATGTTTTTAAAAACACGTTTAATAAGTGACAGAAATTCTGTTTAATGATGGAAAGTCGTGAAGAGGAGGAGGAGAGGAGGAGGAGGAGAGGAGGAGAAGAGGAGGAGAGGAGGAGGAGGAGGAGGAGGAGAGGAGGAGAGGAGGAGGAGAGAGGAGAGGAGGAGCGAGAAGGAGGAGAGATGAGAAGAGTAGAGGAGAGAGGAGGAGTAGAGAAGGAGAGGAGTGAGGAGGAGGAGGAGGAGGAGGAGGAGAAGGAGGAGGAGGGGAGGAGGAGGAGGATGAGAGGAGGAGGAGAGGAGAGGAGGAGAGAGGAGAGGAGGAGGAGGAAGAGAGGAGGAGAAGAAGGAGAGGAGAGGAGGAGAAGGAGGAGGAGAGAAGGAGAGGAGGAGGAGAGGAGGAGGAGGAGGAGAGGAGAGGAGGAGAAGGAGGAGTAGAGAAGGAGAGGAGGAGGAGGAGGTGTT
>JACRUU010000029.1:2686031-2691031 GCA_030449085.1 Kryptopterus vitreolus | reverse complement strand
ATTGCGTTAGTATAAGATGTGTGTGTGTGTGTGTGTGTCTGTGTGTGTGTGATTGCAAGCAGTGGTTATACTGTGTTTAAATATAATATGGATGTTTCCTGTAGATTTGATTATAATGCTGTTACACTGGTGTTATAATGGTGTTATAATGGTGATATAATGGTGTTATAATGCTATTATACTGGTGTTATAATGCTGTTATACTGGTGTTATAATGCTGTTATACTGGTGGTTATAATGGTGTTATAATGCTGTTATACTGGTGATATAATGGTGTTATAATGGTGTTATAATGCTGTTATACTGTTATATAATGGTGTTATAATGGTGTTATAATGCTGTTATACTGGTGTTATAATGCTGTTATACTGGTGTTATAATGCTGTTATACTGGTGATATAATGGTGTTATAATGGTGTTATAATGCTGTTATATTGGTGTTATAATGGTGTTATAATGCTGTTATACTGGTGTTATAATGGTGTTATAATGCTGTTATATAATGGTGTTATAATGGTGTTATAATGGTGTTATAATGGTGTTATAATGGTGTTATAATGCTGTTATATTGGTGTTATAATGGTGTTATAATGCTGTTATACTGGTGTTATAATGCCGTTATACTGGTGTTATAATGGTGTTATAATGATGTTATAATGGTGTTATAATGCTGTTATACTGGTGTTATAATGCTGTTATACTGGTGTTATAATGCTGTTATACTGGTGTTATAATGGTGTTATAATGGTGTTATAATGCTGTTATACTGGTGTTATAATGCTGTTATACTGGTGTTATAATGGTGTTATAAGAGGTTGATGAAGATCACTGAAGGTCTGAGAGTGAAAATCTCACCATGACGTGTCTCACTGAATCTCCATAATAATCCAATGTTGCATTTTCCCAGAATGCATTTTGTACCTGAATTTAACTGGTTTTGTGGTATGTGTGTCACATGACCTGGTGGAGGGGGTTTTCCACGTCTGCGCGTGCGCTCACGATTCCCCTCGCCGTCTCGCCGTCTCCAGCGTTGTGATCATTGTAGACGAGCGGATTAGTAACAGTGTCAAGGTCACAACAAGGTCAAATAGTTTCGCTGCTTCTTTCTGCTTGTAATCAGTTGTTGTGGTTATGAATATTTAAGGTCGCCGATGAATAATTTCCCTCGTTAATGTTATTTAATGTGGCGGAGCGCGTGGCCCGGCTTCACCCCCGAGACGGCGCTAATCGGGTTCCCGTGCGTCCCGGCGCGCCGATCTCCAGCGGGTCATTACCGCCCGCGCTAATGTACACGCCACACAGGTCCCCATTTACATGGTGTGAAAGGAATGCTCAGTGAAGTGCTTTAAATATTCTGAACGTTAATGGAACAGAAAGGTCAGAGCGTCTTCGTCACGGCGCGGGGGGGGGGGGGGTCGTCGGGTGGGGGGGGGGGATTCTCTAGATGTTCAGACGCATCCTGAAAACAAAAACTTAGTGGCCCGCTGCGTAGTGTCGAGGTCGTGGTTCACAGAGTTTCCTGCGAAGCCCCGCCCCCGGCCCCGCCCCAACCCACCCCGGCGAGTGTTTTATTCCCTGCGTTAGAAATAAAAGGCGAAGCTCTGGGCGCGCCGGCTTCACAGGGACGAAACGATAGTTCTTAACACCGCGTTTTTTTCAATACAGAGACGTAATTACGACTTCCTCTTCAACTGAGGATCTGACTGTGACACACACACACACACACACAACAAGCACACACACACACACACAACACACTTGCTTTGCCACAGATATATCATAACTGCCACCACACTGATTCCAACATCCAACAAGTTTGTGCACTTTTTCTAATCACTGATGGGGACATTCTAAAAAATACAGCAACCACCTGCGGTAATGGCAGCTAGTGTGTTGTGTGTGTGTGTGTTGTGTGTGTGTTGTAGCACAGCAGGGCGTGTTATAATGGTTGGCCACACACTGTGCTTTAAGCCTGCTCATGTCACAGAGCGATGGAGCGCAGAGCTCACTGTCCCGACAACACACACACACACACACACACACACACACACACACACACACCACAGGACTTCAGTCATGGTATATGACACATGTAAACCTAAAACGTAATAAATATATGAATATTAATATTTCATCCTGTAATATTTTAAATGTGTATATAAATTAATATTATATTTATTAAATATTTGATAAATAAATAAAAGTTGTAAATGTCAATATAAATGATTTTTTTTGTTATTATTGTTATTTAAAATACCTTTAAATACTTTTATAAAGTTGTTATTGTTTGATGTTAAACTTTTTACATACCATTTTTATTTTAGATTCATAGAATTACATTTTGTATTATTAATTATTATAAAATCAATTTTTTTTAAAAACACAGTCCCAGTGTTTCTGTCGGGATCGAAATATACAAAATATATACAAATACAAATATATACAAATATGCATTAATAAAAAAATAATAATACAAATTTGGGTAATAAAACAAATTTAATGTTGCGACATTTTTATGTATGTTTTATTAGTAAAAAAGCAGTGATCATCATCATCATCATCATCATATCATCATCATCATCATCATCATCATCATCATCATCATCATCTCCATCATCATCATCATCATCACCATCATCATCATCATCATCATCATCATCCACCATCATCATCATCATCATCATCATCATCACCATCATCATCATCATCCTCACCATCACCTCATCATCATCATCACCTCATCATCATCATCATCATCATCCATCATCAATATCATCATCATCATCACCATCATCACATCATCATCCCATCATCATCATCATCATCATCATCACATCATCATCATCATCATCACACCATCATCATCATCATCATCATCATCATCATCATCATCATCACCATCATCAGCATCACCATCATCACCACTCATCATCATCATCATCATCATCCCATCATCACAATCCTCATCATCACCATCATCATCATCACATCATCACCATCACATCATCATCATCATCTCATCATCATCATCATCATCTCATCACCATCATCATCATCATCACACAATCATCACCATCACCATCATCATCATCATCAATATCATCATCACATCATCATCACCATCATCATCATCATCATCTCATCATCATCTCATCATCACCATCATCTCATCATCATCTCACCTTCATCTCATCATATCATCATCATCATCTCATCATCATCATCATCATCATCATCATCATCATCATCATCATCATCATCACCATCATCACCATCACCATCATCATCATCATCACCACCAAAACCATCATCATCATCATCACCATCATCATCATCACATCATCATCTTCATCATCATCATCATCACAATAATCATAACCATCATCATCATCATCATCATCACCATCATCATCATCATCATCATCATCATCATCATCATCATCATCATCATCATCATCATCACCATCATCATCATCACCATCATCATCATCATCATCATCATCATCATCATCATCATCACCATCATCATCATCATCACAGCAGATTGTTGTTATTTTTCAGTATAATGTTGCCACGGTTCTGACGTCGCGTGTCACAGCGCAGTGGTGGATTTACACTCCACACTTTAGCCAGCGAGAGAGTTTCCTCCATCACCCCGAGACACTCCTGAAAATCGGGATAAACCAAACAATTTCCATTACTCATTTTGTCTCGTTTCACACTCTATTATGACGGAGAGTGTTTCCGCCATCGCGGTCCCGCAGGGCACGAGGGCAGCGTCGGATAATCGCATAACTGTCAAAACCACGATTAGCCGCATCAGCCGTATGAGAAGACTGAGAAAACCCGGAGCGCTGTTCTGCACTCTAACCTGCTGTAAATCAGCCTCAGTGGTGTGTGTGTGTGTGTGTGTGTGTGTGTGTGTGTGTGTGTGTGTGTGTTTTATCCGCGATAATCCGCCGATTTTACTCTAAACAAGCGCTTTCTTAATGTGCGAGACGGAATTCTGCATTCTGATTGGTCAGTACTTTGTTTCCATAGTAACAGTTAATGTCATTGTGTAAGGGGCTGAAATCGAAGTGATTGCTCTGCAAAAAGTAACTCTAAATGGATACAAAAAAATGCCGTGTGTTTTATTTAAACTCATTTTCAGTTTAAGCAAGATTTCCTTAATTATATGCAAATTAGGCGTAATATGATTGGCGGAATCCCGTTATGGGCGTGGTCTGGGATTTCTTATAGTCCACAATTTTGTTGCCTGCGTGGAACCCCTCTTTACCGTCGGAAGCAACGGGAAATAAATAAATAAATAAATAAATGGGTGTGGCATCAGGCTCCGCCCCCTGCAGCAGGCCTCCTGATGATGATGATGATGATGTTTTGGGGAAAAATGTATAATTTGAAGTGAAAATCCGCTCAGAATTTATCGTGTTGTTCTTTAAACAAGACACTGACGAATAACGAGAGCGACCGAGCGAACCGACGAAAACACAACACACACACACACACACACACACACACAGATTTTCACTTTGAACCTAAATTACATTTGACAGCGTTTTTCTCTCCGAGAGCCAAAACACGGCACAGTGAGAGAAAATATTTTGACCGGACACACGGCGCTTCAACATCCTCATCAATTTATTCCTTTTGTAGAGACTTCAGATGGAGAGAGAGGAGGATGAGGGGAGGGGGAGAGGACGAGTAGAAGAAAGAGACAGGAAATGACAAAGAGAAACTGCAGATAAAGAGAAGGAGGAAAAAATATGGTGAGAGAAAATAGAAGAAAGTCAGAGCAAGAAAGAGAGAAAAATTAAACTGAGAGTGTGACAGAAATGTGTGTGTGTGTGTGTGTGTGTGTGTGTGTGTGTGTGTGTGTGTGTTTGTGTGTACGTTTTTATTCTGCACACTTCCTCGCTCACTTGGACTCTAACTTGCTAAGAGGCCTCACCTCCAACACACACACACACACACACACACACACACACACACACACACAC
>JACRUU010000029.1:2671402-2678902 GCA_030449085.1 Kryptopterus vitreolus | reverse complement strand
TGTTTGAAGAGTTTATGAATGTATGAAGAGTGTGTGAAAAATACAAGAAGAGATAGTGTGAAGAAGAGTGTATGAAGGGTTTGTGAAGGATGTATGAAGAATTTATGAATACTGTGTGAAGAGTGTATTAAGAGTGTTTGAAGGGTTTATGAATTGTCTATAAAGAGTGTATGCAGTGTCTATGAAGAGTGTATGAAGAGTATATTAAGAGTGTTTGAAGGGTGTTAAGGGTGAAGAGGTGAAGGGTATGAAGGGTTTATGAAGAGTGTATGAAGAGTATATTAAGAGTGTTTGATGAAGAGTGTATGAAGGGTATATGAAAGTGTATTAAGAGGTGTATGAAGAGTAATGTGTATGATAGGTATGAAGGGTGTATGAAGGGTTTATGAAGAGTGTATGAAGAGTATATTAAGAGTGTTTGAAGGGTGTATGAAGAGTGCCGGTATCTGCCGCTGTTTGAGGTTTCTGCCGCGTGTATGAATAGGTTTGCCGGTATCTGCCGGGTTTCTGCCGTGTCTGCCGTGTTTTATGTTTGAAGTTCTGCCGAGTGTATGAAGGGTGTATGAATAGTGTATAAAGGGTTTATGAAGAGTGTATGAAGGGTGTATGAAGGGTTTATGAAGAGTGTATGAAGAGTATATTAAGAGTGTTTGAAGTGTGTATGAAGAGTGTATGAAGAGTGTATGAAGGGTGTATGAAGGGTTTATGAAGAGTGTATGAAGAGTATATTAAGAGTGTTTGAAGGGTGTATGAAGAGTGTATGAAGGGTGTATGAAGGGTTTATGAAGAGTGTATGAAGAGTGTGTTTGAAGGGTTTATGAAGGTGTATGAAGGGTTTATGAAGAGTGTTTTGATTTATGAAGAGTGTATGAAGGGTGCACTCATGTTTGAGGGTCCGGGGTGAGAGTGTATGAAGAGTATATGAGTTTGTTTGAGTGTTTGTATGAAGGGTTTATGAAGAGTGTATGAAGGGTTTATGAAGGTTGTATGAAGGGTTTATAAAGAGTATATTAAGAGTGTATGAAAGGTGTATGAAGAGTGTATGAAGGGTGTATGAAGAGTGTAACCAAAATAAGGAATAAGACCACATCATGTTCAATCAGTAAAGCAGCTCTTGATAAAAACATGATGTAGAGTACTAGTATTAGTATTAAGGAGACTTGAGACACACACACACACACACACACACACACACACACACACACACACACACACACACACACACACACCTGTTGGATTAATACGCTGCCTGTCACACGTGCGATAAGATTTGTGCAGTGCTTGTGTACTAGAATGATTAGGTGTGTGTGTGTGTGTGTGTGTGTGTGTGTGTGTGTGTGTGTGTGTGTGTGTGTGTGTGACGTAAGCGTGTCAGCTTGTGTTTTCTCGCAGCTAGACGCGATGTTACATTTGCATCTCTGACAGAACGCTACTCTGCATAATTTTAAACAAACGCTCGATGAAACACGAAAAAACGAGTGCGATCTGATAACAGTGTGTCTTATTAAGGCTAAGCGTGTGTGTGTGTGTGTGTGTGTGTGTGTGTGTGTGTGTTGTCCTCTGGCGTGTGTGTGTGTGTTTTTTTAGCACAGCTCCTAAATAGGGAGGAATTAGCATTAAGCAGGTTGCTCGGTGAGAGAGATGGAGAGATTGGACCAAACTTAATAAACAGAAGAGAAAAAAAGATGACGAAAGAAAAAGGAGGGGTTTTTTTTTCTCTCCCTCGTTCCTGCAGGAGAGGATTAACACCGAGTCCGTTTCTTCTCTGCGAGCGCGAGCGCAGGATCTCGGCTCTGGGAGTCGGAGTTCTTCGCTTTTTCCCCGAAGGTGAAATGTAATGAAGGAATAATGAATTCTGGGAGTTTTGTTTGACTTTTTTCCTCTTTTTCTCTTCTTTTCACCCTGAAGATCAAAGTAATTTAGGCATGATATAAGTGCTGCTTCTATCACACACACACACACACACACACACACACACACACACACACACACACACACACACACTTTAACTTCACCAGGACTTTCCATAATCATCTCTCTCTCTCACACTTTTATTTATTTATTTAAATAAAGTGAAATGTTTACATTTTGCGTGAGATTTATACATGTTTAAGATCCGTTACAGTTAAAGAACAAAAAATGTGCGAGTTTACACGTCACAATGGTGTAATTAGAGAGAGAGAGAGAGAGAGAGAGAGAGAGAGAGAGAGACAGAGAGAGAGAGGGGAGGAGACAGAGAGAAGAGGGAGGAGACAGAGAGAGCAAAGAGAGAGGTGGAGAGAGACAGTGTGTGAGAGAGAGACAGATAGAGAGACAGATAGAGAGAGAGAGAGAGAGAGAGAGAGAGAGAGAGAGAGAGAGAGAGGGGTAGAGAGAGAGAGAGATAGGTAGATAGATAGACAGAGAGAGAGAGAGAGAGAGAGAGAGAGAGAGAGATGAGAGAGAGAGAGTGGGAGAGAGACAGAGACAGAGAGAGAAAGAAGTGAGGAGGCGTAGAGAGGACAGAGTGAGAGAGATAGAGTGAGAGAGAGAGAGAGGGGTAGAGAGAGACAGAGTGAGAGAGATAGAGAGAGAGAGAGAGAGAGACTCGGTGCTACAGTGCGAGTCATGAATTAAAGAATAGGTCAGGTGGTGATAGTGTAGCGGTCAGTGTGTAATTGATGAGGAGAATAATAGAGTTGAGTGATGAAGGTTTGTTTAGATTCGTTTCTCGGGACTCGACACTTGTGATTGGCTGGAAGGAAGTTCAGGTGTGAATAGTGGATTGGATTGGCTGAAGGAGGAGTTCAGGTGTGATAGTGTGTGATTGGCTGGCTGGAAGGAGTTGGCTGGTGAGGTGTGAATTGGCTGGAGTGGAATAGTGGATTGGCTGATTGGCTGGAGGTGGATTGTGATTGGCTGGGAAGGAGGAGGTTCAGGTGTGAATAGTGGATTGTGATTGGCTTGTGGGAAGGTTCAGGTTCAGGTTGGCTGGAATAGGTGTGAATAGTGGATTGGCTTGGAAGAGTTCAGGTGGGAGGAGGTTGGTGTGAAGATTTATTGTGTGAATTGGGGTGTGAATTGGATTGTGATTGGCTGGAAGAGTTCAGGTGTGAATAGGATTGTGATTGGCTTGGAGGAGTTCAGGTGTGAATAGTTCAGGATTGGCTGATTGGTGTGAATAGTGGCTGGAAGATTGGTTGGCTGGAGGCTGTGATGCGGATGTGATTGGCTGGAGGTTCTGGAGGAGGTGAATAGTGGATTGTGATTGGCTGGGAGGATTGGTTGTGATTGAATAGTGGATGGTGATTGGCAGGAAGTTAGTGTGAATAGTGGATTGTGATTGGCTGGGAGGAGGTTCAGGAGGTGTGAATTCAGTGGAATAGTGATTGGCAGTGGGAGGGGAGGTGTGAATAGTGGATTGTGATTGGCTGGGAAGAGTTCAGGTGTGAATAGTGGATTGTGATTGGCTGGGAGGAGTTCAGGATTGGCTGTGAATTGGGATTCTGGAAGGTTCAGGTTGTGTGAATAGTGGATTGGATTGTGGAATTTGGCTGGGAGGAGTTCAGGTGTGAATAGAGTTGAACAGGGTTGAATAGATGGCAGGCAGGTAGTTTGTGTGTTCAGGTGAATCAGCAGAATAACTGTAGTAACATCTAGTTACAGTTCCATACAGAGTGTGAACAAAAATGCTCCTGATGTGTGTGTGTGTGTGTGTGTGTGTGTGTGTGTGTGTGTGTGTATGTGTGTGTGTGTATGTGTGTGTGTGTGTGTGTGTCCCCTTTTCAATCCAGACATTCTTCACACGTTTATCAGCCTCTCTGCCTAAAAATAAGTGTTCAAATCTCTCAGAAGCTCGAGTGTACCTAACTCGTGTGTGTGTGTGTGTGTGTGGGGTGTGTGTGTGTGTGTGTGTGTGTGTGTGATGAATGGCTTAGATCTGTAGAGAGAAAAGGCAGTAGTGATAATAAAGGCTTTTGCTTCTGAAAGAAGGAGAGGAAGCGAGTGAGGAAACGTGAGGAGACGTCAGGAGATCTGAGGAGAGGTGAGGAGACGTTAGGAGACGTGACGAGTCGGGAGGAGGAGATGAGAGAGAGGAGATGTGAGGAGATGTGAGGAAACGTTAGGAGACGTAAGGAGAGTTGAGGAGACATGAGGAGAGGTGAGGAGACGTGAGGAGACGTCAGGAGAGGTGAGGAGACTGAGGAGACCCTGTGAGGAGACGTGAAGGAGACAGGAGAGGTGAGGAGAGGAGTGAGGAGTGAGGAGACGTGAGGAGACGTAGGAGACGTGAGGAGACATGAGGAGAGGTGAGGAGACATGAGGAGACATGAGGAGACAGGAGACGTCAGGAGACAGGAGAGGTGAGGAGACATGTGAGGAGACGTGAGGAGACGTCAGGAGAGGTGAGGAGACATGGAGACGTGAGGAGACGTCAGGAGAGGTGAGGAGACATGAGGAGACATCAGGAGAGTCAGTGAGGAGACGGAGACATGAGGAGAGGTGAGGAGACGTGAGGAGACGTGAGGAGACGTGAGGAGACGTGAGGAGACGTGAGGAGACGTGAGGAGAGGTGAGGAGAGGTGAGGAGAGGTGAGGAGACGGTGAGGAGGAGACGTGAGAGGTGAGGAGTGAGGAGACGTGAGGTGTGAGGATGACGGGAGACGTGAGGAGACGTGAGGAGAGGTGAGGAGAGGTGAGGAGACATGAGGAGACGTGAGGAGAGGTGAGGAGACGTGAGGAGACGTGAGAGGTGAGGAGAGGTGAGGAGACGTGAGAGACGTGAGAGAGAGTGAGGAGAGACGTGAGGAGACGTGAGGAGACGTGAGGAGACGTGAGGAGACGGAGACATGAGGAGAGGTGAGGAGAGGTGAGGAGACGTCATGAGGAGACGTGAGGAGACGTCAGGAGACGTGGGGAGACGTGAGGAGAGGAGATGAGGAGACGGTGAGGAGACGTGAGGAGACGTGAGGAGACATGAGGAGACAGGAGACGTGAGGAGAGGTGAGGAGAGGAGAGGTGAGGAGACAAGGTGAGGAGACATGAGGAGACGTCAGGAGAGGTGGGGAGACGTGAGGAGACATGAGGAGAGGTGAGGAGAGGTGAAGAGAGGTGAGGAGATTAAAGAGGTGTTAGTAATGTCGGTGAGAAGGTGAAGAGGTTGAACATCTGCGTTCCTCGCGTGGAGCTCCAGAGGTGCACGGAGAGCAGATCGTCACGCCTGTGTGTGTCATGGTGGAAGAGTTTTGCGTTTCTGGTGAAGGAACTTTGTGGTGGAAACTTGATAAAGTCCTGTGTTATAATATTTATAACACCACGTAGGAATAAAAATGAAACAAAAAAAAGAACGTATTTATGAAATAAGTTTGTTCTCATAACGTATAATAAGCGAGACGTCAGGAAGCATTGTCAGGTTGTGATCTCGTCCTGTCAGGTTCCTCCGAGGTTTCTGTATCTCACACGCTCGTAAATGAGAGGAGATTATTTTCCTCTTTGAAGTTCGGTCCATTTTTCTTAATCTAATATCGAATAAACTCTATTCTCTGTACCTGCTTAACCCGCTTACACCACAACCGCAGTGTGTACCAGTCCTGTCTCTTAATACACTGTGTGTGTGTGTGTGTGTGTGTGTGTGTGTGTGTGTATGGCTATTCATGAGCTGAATGAGTTTTGTAGCGTATAAACGACTTGGTGTTTCATGCTGTAATTCTGTCACCTTTTAAAGACGCAGTCATTACTCTAAAATAACTCGGCTGGTGACTGCAGCACTGCTCCGGGCTGAGATCTCTCACTTCCTCTCTCTCTCTCTCTCTCTCTCTCTCTCTCTCTCTCTCTCTCTCTCTCTCGCGCTCCTGCGCTGGCGGATGTTTTCTCTGGTTACGAGGACTTAATCGCCTCGACACAACTTCACGCTGTCACTGTTCCCCATTTTATTATATTATATTATACTGCACCGCTGCCAACATTTACACGTCTCGCGTCGGAGAACGCCGCTGTCACTCACCGCGCCGACATCTGAGCTATTAATGAACATCGATTTGTGTTATGGAGGACGTAAAACAGGCAGGCTGTGATTAGGAATGCAGATGGTCCCGCAGTCACGATTTCTCAATCATGCGGCAAAATTGCAAAATTGTGCCGTGACACTCGTCCACACGCTGCCCACATTCAAGGCTAGTTTTATAACACACCAGCAGATGGCAGCACAAAGCTAACGCTACATCCGCTAAATATATATATATATATATATATAATGTCTCGATTTACGATATTTTCAAATTGTTCTACAATCATCGGAAATCATCTCCATGGTAACTACCTGTACACAAGTGAATCGATCTCCCCGACATCGTGCACCATCCCCACCTGGAAGCTCCGCCCACTTCCACTGGTCTCACATGCACAGGGATGCAGGAGATTACCTCATAAAAATGATTCACATTTTGTGTTTTTTGATGCGTAAAGTAGCGATGTCAAAGTTATTAACGCTTCGTATCACCAGTTTATATAGAAAAGCAACCGGAACACAATTCTTAAAGGAGCCACGTCCCATATTTTACACCTCAAACCAACACTAAACAACTCAACCACAACACAACACTAACACAAATTGATGGGGTTCTCTGTGAGTCGGTTCCTCTCACTTCCTGTTCATTTTTCTTGCCATTTTCGCTTCGGCTTGCTAACAAGAAATTAAAACATATTTTCAACAAGAAATAAATCAACGATATTGTAAAAAGCCTTTAAATAAAATTGAATTGATTGAATTGAATTACAAGAACAGTTGTCATTAAAGAAATAATATTAAAGTTTACAGAGTAAAATAAATATGAAATAATCAATCATTTTAATAAAGGGGGAGATTTAGGGTGAAATGTATATAATTATAACATCTGTTATAGTTATTTACAGTATTACAAACATGAAAGGTATTTATTTATGCTACACTGGAAATGTACGAGTTAATTCATGGCGATTGTATGATTAAGAGCAGTTATATATTTAGATTGAATGACAGCCGTATACAAAATAAAATCTACAAGTTTAGATTCAGCATAAACAAAACATAATGGAGTGAAATTTAGTAAACAATGTTAATGTTCAGGGTAAACAGTAAACGATTAAACACGGTGGCGTCGCCGCTCGGACGTGATTCATGTAACAGAGGAAATGTTGGTCATGTGGTTATTACACGAGTGAATTGGTCAGGGATCATTTATGACTTTGTGCCGGGTTTATTTGTGTTGTTGTTTACTGGCGATGACACTAAACAGTTCCTGACCTTCATCTTTGTTCGCCCATAAATGATCTAAACTATAATTTACGATAAAATCCTAAAACCTGTTTGATATTAATCCAATGTCATTTTTCCTTCTGATGTTCCGCAGGACGCCAGCTCCTCGTTTTTCCAGTTCAGCGCATCCCTCCATCAGGAAGCCCTGCTCATGCTGGCCGTCATGGAGGAATACGACTGGCACGTCTTCTCCGTGGTGACCACCAGGTTCCCCGGACACCAGGAGT
>JACRUU010000029.1:2648902-2666402 GCA_030449085.1 Kryptopterus vitreolus | reverse complement strand
AACACGTCTGAGAACACGTCTGAGAAACACGTCTGAGAGAACACGTCTGAGAACACGTCTGAGAGAACACGTCTGAGAACGTCTGACAGAACACGTCTGAGAGAACACGTCTGAGAACAGCGTCTCTTTCACACACACACATTATGAGTGTATTAAACAGCAGTAAAATGAAGAGGATAAAACTGATGGAGTGTTTTTACAGTTTCAAGTCCTGCTCCAGGCAAAACCATGTGTTACTGCTGGACACAGAGAGAGAGAGAGAGAGAGAGAGAGAGAGAGGGAGGGAGGGGAGAGAGAGGGAGAGAGAGAGGGGAGAGATAGAAGAGAGAGAGAGAGAGAGGAGAGGGAGAGAGAGAGAGAGAGGGAGGGAGAGAGAGAGAGAGAGAGAGAGAGAGGAGAGAGAGGGAGAGAGAGAGAAGGGAGAGAGAGAGAGGGAGAGAGAGAGAGAGGGAGGGAGGGCTAGATAGAGAGAGGGAGGGAGAGGGGAGGGAGAGAGAGGGGGAGAGGGGGGGTAGTGTCACAGGAGAATGAATAAAATCTGACCTTATTACTTATTAACTGCCTTCTGGCTCAGTGTCTATCTATCTATCTATCTATCTATCTATCCATCCTTCCATCCATCCATCCATCCATCCATCTATCAGGAGGTGGGAGTGCAGTGGTTAAGTGATTGGCCTCTGGACCAGGAGACCGCATGTTCAAATCCCACAACCACCACCAAGCTGCCACTAGTGGGGCCCTTGAGCAAGGCCCTTAACCTCCAGTTGCTCAGTTGTAAATCACTCTGGATGGGGGGGGGTGGGGGGTCTGCCAAATGCCGTAAATGTAAAAGTATCGATCTATCCATCCATCCTTCTGTCCTTGAGTGTCTCTCTCCTCCTATCTGTGTATATTATACACAGCAGCACATATCAACACACACACACACACACACACACACACACACACACACACACACACACACACACACACACACTGTTGTGACACTGGTGTGAGGCGACACCCACACACCCCTCATTACTCCTCGTTGTGTAACACTGTGTTGTGTTATTGTCTGTTGATGCTGCAGACAGCGGTGTGTGTGTGTGTGTGTGTGTGTGTACATGTGTATACATGCATGTGTGTGTGTGTGTCACACACCCGCAGCTCCACCGCAGTAAAGAGTGTTGTTTTTTTTTACACTGCGTGATTCTCCGAGTGTGTGTTTGTGTGTGATATAAATACTCCTTCTCCTCCTCAGCGCCTCTTCTTTTCTTTTCCTTCTTTCTTTCGGAGGTCTTTACGATCCTGCCTCGCTCGCCTCATGAGGCAGAATCCGCTCTTCACACAAGCACATCAGCACCACAGACAGCTCTCGCATTCATTTACTCACCGCTCGGACCGGAGCGATCGCCGCCCGAGTCACGCCACAGACGTCCACCCCTCCCAGACGTCCACCACTCCCTGTCACGCCACAGACGTCCACCCCGTCCTGTCATGCCACAGACATCCACCCCTCCCCGTCACGCCACAGACGTCCACCCCTCCCAGACGTCCACCACTCCCAGTCACCCCACAGACGTCCACCCCTCCCTGTCACGCCACAGACGTCCACCCCTCCCAGTCACCCCACAGACGTCCACCCCTCCCTGTCACGCCACAGACGTCCACCCCTCCCAGTCACCCCACAGACGTCCACCCCTCCCTGTCACGCCACAGACGTCCACCCCGTCCTGTCACGCCACAGACATCCACCCCGTCCAGTCATGCCACAGACTTCCACCCCTCCCGGTCACGCCACAGACGTCCACCCCTCCCAGTCACGCCACAGACGTCCACCCCTCCCAGTCACGTCCACCCCATCCACCCCTCCCAGTCACGCCATAGACGTCCACCCCTCCCAGTCACGCCATAGACGTCCACCCCTCCCAGTCACGCCATAGACGTCCACCCCTACCCCACAGACGTCCCCCCTCCCAGTCACGCCATAGACGTCTACCCCTCCCAGTCACGCCATAGACGTCCACCCCTCCCAGTCACGCCATAGACGTCTACCCCTCCCAGTCACGCCATAGACGTCTACCCCTCCCAGTCACGCCATAGACGTCTACCCCTCCCAGTCACGCCATAGACGTCTACCCCTCCCAGTCACGCCATAGACGTCTACCCCTCCCAGCATAGGTCGCCGATGCTCACAAGGACCAAACGCGACCAAACATCCATCACCTCCAGAAATCCATCCTTTCATGTTTGACCTCCACACCGAACGATTTTCTTCCCCACGTTATTTTCCCGCGTGATGGAGCGCGTCGTCGGAGCGTCTCAGAGTCACTCAGGTCACGTTTGTGATGTGATTTTTACGTCTCACGTCAACGATCATAAATCAAAATATTCCCTCATTTTTTATAATGAATTTTTTTCTCCTTTTTTTCTCCTTTCTCCTCGATGTGATCGTCATGGTTTCCATGGTAACAGCTCACACATGGACTTTCTTATATACAAAATATACAAACCTGGTGTGGGAAGAAACACGAACAGGAAGTGACCCGTCTCACCAGTGTGTGTGTAACGATAAACGTTACAGTGTGAGAGGAATAAACACACACACACACACACACACAAATACGTACACACATAAATACACACACACACACACACCGATGATTAGTCGTTATTCTCGACCCTCCTTTTATCCTCCCTTTCTGTAAGAACAGCTTTCTAAACTTCCTCTCGTTTATAATCTAAAATAAACGATTGTTTTAATGTGTTTTCTTTCCCGCGACTCGTCTGATGTGTGATTAGACGCTGAAACATGTTCACACACTCGCGCCGCGTTTCAGAGGGACTCCGACTCGCTGGGGGGGAAATCCATGCTCATTTTTATGCTGTACTGAACTTTGATATATGAACTGCACTCATGTTTCTACACACACACACACACACACACACACACACACACACACACACACATGCGTCTGTGTAGCAGGTGTCTCAGTTCACTCTGTTTATGCCTAAAGCTAAACTACATTTCTTACTCAGTTTCTTTTTCACACATAAATGTAAAAATGTACAACACCAGCGTTTATTTCTTTTATTAAATGTCAGATTTATCAAAAATAATCTCATTTCATTAAACAGGAATAAATCAGGAGAAATTTTCTAATTATAATTTTTAAAAATCAGGGCTGAAATAAGAATAATTAATAATTAAATATTGGAAAAATTATATATTTTTTAAAAAGTTTCCATATAATTTTTTTTTAAATCTATTTTTAAATATATTCTATTTATTTTTAATCTTTAAAAATATATTTTATTTAAAAATACATTCTATTTAATTTTTAATTAGTAAAAAATGAGGTGTATATTTTTTTTTTCTTTGATTTTGTTAAGTCTGACTCTACGTGCGATTCTGACGTGATTAACTCAATTAAAACGACTCTGAATCGATTAAGAACAATTCTGATTCAATTAATATGATTCTGAATCGATAAAGTCCAATTTTGACTTCATTAACTCGTTTAAGTCTGACTCACACCTACACCCCTCAACCACACCCTCAACCCTCAACCACACCCCCACCCGCACCTACACCCCTCAACCACAACCACACCCGCACCTACACCCCTCAACCACACCCCCACCCGCACCTACACCCCTCAACCACACCCCCACCCGCACCTACACCCCTCAACCACACCCGCACCCGCACCTACACCCCTCAACCACACCCCCACCCGCACCTACACCCCTCAACCACACCCGCACCCGCACCTACACCCCTCAACCACAACCACACCCGCACCTACACCCCTCAACCACAACCCGCACCCGCACCTACACCCCTCAACCACACCCGCACCCGCACCTACACCCCTCAACCACAACCACACCCGCACCTACACCCCTCAACCACACCCCCACCCGCACCTACACCCCTCAACCACACCCGCACCCGCACCTACACCCCTCAACCACACCCCCACCCGCACCTACACCCCTCAACCACACCCCCACCCGCACCTACACCCCTCAACCACAACCACACCCGCACCTACACCCCTCAACCACACCCCCACCACAACCCCAACCCACCGCACCTACACCCCTCAACCACACCCCTCCCCCTCACCACAACCACACCCTCAAACCACCCCTCACACCCCCTCAACCTCACCCCCACCCCCCCACCTACCCCCGCACACCCTCAACCATACCCCCACCTCAACCACACCCCCACCCTCACCCCCTAAACCCCTCAACCAAACCCCCACCCACACCTACACCCCTCAAACACACTCCTCAACCACACCCCCACCTGCACCCACACCCCTCAACCACAAGCACACCCCTCAACCTCAACCACACCCCACAACCACACCCCTTAACCACAACCACACCCCTTAACCACAACCACACCCCTCAAAAAAAATCCAAGACGGATCGTCTCGTGTGAAAAAGTGACTTGTGATCTGCCCGAGGTTCAGAGAACACTCAATCTCTGACTTGTTTAGTGTGTGTGTGTGTGTGTGTGTGTGGCCCAGGCCGTAGGTGGAGCTAAACTTAGCCGCGGGAGGAAGCTGGAGCTGACTTTTCCCCGTGTCTGCTGGGTAATAAGGGATGCGATGGCGTGGCTGCTGGTGGTTTGGGGGAGCTGATATACGAGCGAGGCTGTATACCGTATACCATCGTAATGACATTACATCATTATTTCAGGAAACTGCACGACTGCTGCTGCTGCTGCAATTCGCTCCAGGATTATTAAAACCAGATTAGGGGCTTTTTTTTAACAACAAACAAACATTACCGTGCAGAAAAAGCCAGAAACGTTATAGGAATAAAAACCACTGCATCTCCACTGTACACACACACACACACACACACACACTACATATCAATATATACTGTACAACACTTTCTGTACAGTACTTAAAGTATTCATCTTTATAGCACTTTTTTTTTATTACATTCTCGAATACAAAACTTTTCTAAGTGTGTCAGAAAGCAAGCAGATCTCCCGATCTATCAAAAAGCAAGTGGATTCTATCAGACAGCGAGGAGATCTTCAGGTGTATCAGGTGACGAGTGGATCTTTCATTGCAACCCGCAGATTTCCAGGTCTATCAGACTGTGAGTGGATCTCCAGGTCTGTTAGAGAGCGAGCAGATCTCCAGGCATAACAGATAGCGAGGAGATCTCCGTGTCAATCAGAGAGTAGATCTCCCGGTCTACCAAATGGCGAGTAGATCTCCAGGTTTCTAAAATAGTGGGTAGGTCTTCTGGTCTATCAGAGAGCAAGTGGATCCCCAGGTCTTTCTTGTAGATCGCACGTAGATCTCCAGGTCTATCAGACAGTAGATCTCCAAGTCTATCAGAGAGCAAATGGATCTCCATGTTTGGGTAGATCTCCAGGTCTATCAGACAGTAGATCTACAGGTCTGCTGAATAGAGAGTAGATCTCTAGGTCTATCAGAGAAGAGAGAGTAGATCTCTGTGTTTCTAAAATAGTGGGTAGATCTTCTGGTCTATCAGAAAGCAAGTAGATCTCCAGGTCAGACAGTGAGTGGATCTCCTGTGCAGGATTTCAGTAGGATTTGAGTCTGTGCTCCAAAATGCTGATTATATCGGTGGAAGGTGGACATTTCTTGTGGTCTTCAGCTGTCTAATGGAGTTCTGCAGGTTTTGTGCTACAGTAGATTACTATACATGATTCCCTCTGTTTTAATGAGATTTATTTGCAGCTGGAAATCCATGGCATGATGCGTCCACCACTTTGTTTCACCGCGGTATTGAGGTTTTGCTTGAGCATTTTCTTCCACCCAAAATCGTCCCGTTCTGGTCCTGGATGAGGTTCTGCATCCGGGTACTAAGACTGAACTTCCTGAACAAATGTGATGATTTGTAAGAGCGCAGTCTGAGTGAGGGAGTCACGGGATAACGGGCTCTTTCTGTTCCTTGTGTGGTTCGGGGAGAGACAGGACACGGAGAGACTGGAACACGTCCTGGTCTTTGTTTCATTCACTGGTCAGAAAAAAAATAATAAAATCCTCCAAATCCACCGAGTGTGTGTAGAAATGTTCAAATCCGCTCAGTAAAAGAGTCGGAGCTAAATAAAGGCTCCACTGATGGTATAAATAACGGGTTGTGCGCCACATTTAGGCTCTATTTTCTCTCTTTAGCTGAATTCAGCAGCTACAAAATACATTCTGCAACCGAAACACACACAGTTTACTGAGAACAGCGGCAGTGCCTCCACTCCATGCCTCGACTCCGTGCCTCGACTCCATGCCTCATCTCCGTGCCTCGACTCCATGCCTCGACTCCGTGCCTCGACCCCGCACTTCGACTCCACGCTCTCAACTCCACGCCCTCGACTCCGTACCCTCGCCTCCACTCCCTCGACTCCGTACCCTCGCCTCCACTCCCTCGACTCCACTCACTCGACTCCACTCCCTCGACTCCATACCCTCGCCTCCACTCCCTCGACTCCACTCACTCGACTCCACTCCCTCGACTCCGTACCCTCTCCTCCACTCCCTCGACTCCACTCCCTCGACTCCGCTCCCTCGACTCCGCTCCCTCGACTCCGCGACCTCGACTCCGTTCCCTCGACTCGACTCCCTCGACTCCACTCCCTCGACTCCGTACCCTCGCCTCCACTCCCTCGACTCCGTACCCTCGCCTCCACTCCCTCGACTCCGCTCCCTCAACTCCGACTCCAACTCCCTCGCTCCCTCGACTCCGCTCACCTCCCTCGACTCCGCGACCTCGACTCCGTTCCCTCGACTCGACTCCCTCGACTCCGCTCCCTCAACTCCGCTCAACTCCGTTCCCTCGACCCTCGACTCGATCCACTCCCTCGACTCCCTCGCTCCGCACCATCGACTCCACTCCCTCGACTCCGCACCCTCAACTCCACTCCCTCGACTCGCTCGACTCCACTCACTCGACTCCACTCCCTCGACTCCGTACCCTCGCCTCCACTCCCTCGACTCCACTCCTTCGACTCCGCTCCCTCGACTCCGCTCCCTCGACTCCACGACCTCAACTCCGTTCCCTCGACTCCGCTCCCTCGACTCCGCTCCCTCGACTCCACGACCTCAACTCCGTTCCCTCGACTCGACTCCCTCGACTCCGCACCATCGACTCCACTCCCTCGACTCCCTCGACTCCGCACCCTCAATAGAATAAACTGAATAAAATGTGTGTGTGTGTGTGTGTGTGTGTGTGTGTTTTCCAGGTATATGATGGGTGTAAACCTGGAGGGCAGAGATCTGTCTTTCATGGACGACGGCTATCAGGTGAACCCCAAACTGGTGGTTATTGTCCTGAACACCGAGCGGGACTGGGAGAAGGTGAGTTTGATTGATTGATTGATTTATTTATTTCTCCACTCGTTCTCCACTCTGACGTCGTTTTCCTCGCCTCCTTTGGCCCTGTTTTTTTTTCTCTCCCTCCTCCTTCAGGCGTGTGATTGATGGATTTGTTGGTATTTTGCTCCTTAACTAATATTACATCTGTTCCAGTTTCATGTATTAAAAAAAAGAGAGAGATTTCGGTTCAGTTCGGCGTGTAACTTATAAATAACAAATGTGTGGAGTTTTCCCAGACCTCCACCCTGAACACGGCGAGATGGTGTAACACACACACACACACACACACACACACACACACACACGCTCACGTTCAGCAGGAATGATGTCTGAAATCAAAAGGAATGTGTGCAGTGATTTTTCCCCCTCAGCAGGAACAGTAATGTGCGGAGTATAAATGTGTACTTTGGGGTTACTTCTACTGGTGTTTGTGTGTGTTTTTGTGTTGCACGCTTGATTGGTGTCGAGTTTCACACTGAATCATTATTTCCTGAACGACTTACATTTGTGCCTTCACTCCTCTGTTTCCCATCGTTTCGCTCTTCTCACGTCGCGCTTAATTTAGCTAATTGACTAAATAATGCGTTGGTTTGCTTCATCATAATCTCTTCTCTCTCTCTCTCTCTCTCTCTCTCTCTCTCTCTCTCTCTCTCTCTCTCTCTCTCTCTCTCTCTCTCTCTCTCTCTCTGCTCTTCACGCTCTCGTTTTTCCTAATCGCTTCCTCGCTCGCACGTTCTTTTAACGACTTCTTATTTCTCCGAGGTGGAATGGCTCTTACCCACGGCTCCTCGGTGTCTCGTTTTCTTTTCTGGCTTTCTTTCATTTTTTTGCAGGAGAAAAAAAAATCAGGGGTCACGTTTTCTCCAAAAATCCAGACAAATCCGACGTGAAGATGGAGCCGGAAAACGTTCCCGCAAAAACCCAGCGCTTTGATGAACGTTTGCGTTTTCCATAAAGGCCGAGTTCTCACAGATCGAGTCACCAGACCGAGCAGGGCCTGATGCCAAAAATGGAATTTGTTCAGCATGTGTTGGAGATGAGAGACCACCCGGAGCGGAATGGAGAAGTGGCCAGGGGGAATCTGCAACAAAACACACACACACACACACACACACACACACACACACACACACACGGTGTTATGATCAGCATGAGTGCGAACCTGGGAAGAAAATCTTCCTCCTGTTTCACACCTTCACAGTGAAACCCTTTGCCGTGTCTGCAGGTCCGTATTCCATTCCATCTTCCAGATGGTTTACTTCTGATGTTCTCCGTTCAAACCCGAGCGCACAGACGCGTTCTGGACCTTCTCGACGCTTCGGACAGTTTCAACAATTTTTACTCTTACGACGTTTTTTTGGTTCTCCAAAAGCAGGAGGAAAGACTTTCTGCTGCACAACATTACTTTGAGCCATATTCCATGGAGACCATATAAAGTCCACCTGAGATATGGACGATGAGGAGATATCTGCTGTGATTGACAGGCTTTTTAACTGGTGAGATCAAATCCCAGCATCGCAAAGCAGAAACATCTGGACCATGGAGGAAAGACTTCAGTGTTCACCAGAATAAATGTTCAGATGCACACAGACCTTTCAAAACCAGTGAGCGTTTTCCAGTTGGATTTGTTCCCGAACATTTGATTACATTTATATTTACCGAATTTGGCAGATGCTTTTCTCCGGGGCGAATAAGCGACACTTCAGTGGTGTGATCTTCAGCCAGAGTTATGACCTGCGTAATAGAATAGAATACGCTTTATTATTCACATAAACATTACGACATAGTGAAAATATTTCATATCCCACTCTGTTTGAAGGTCAGACATGATACCCTGGAGAACAGAGGGTTAAAGGCCTCGCTCAAGGACCCAGCTTGGCGATACCGGGACTCGAACCCCCGACCTTCTGATCAGTAACCTACAGTGGCTCCACCCCCTCCCTTTCCAGAATCCTGTCTATCCCAGACTCATCATTTACATTTACCGCAGATACTTTTATCCAAAGGTTGAGCAGTTGAGGGTTAAGGGCCTTGTTTAAGGGCCCAACTTGGTGGTGCAAACTTGTGCGCTTCAGATCTCAATGCTTTAACCTCCTCTGGCCCACCATCTGTGTGAAGGTTATAACAGGACGTGTTGAAGACCAGGAATTCATTTACAGCATGTGGCAGACGCTCTTATCCAGAGTGACTTACAACTGAGCAATTGAGGGTTAAGGGCCTTGCTCAAGGGCCCACTAGTGGTGGTGGTGAAGTTTGAACCAGTGATCTTCCAGTCCAACCACTGGGCTCCCACCTCCCACGCTTCTGAATGACCTTGGACTGGTTCTGCAGGTTGCTTGAGATGATCATCTGCAACAAGTTCTCAGAAGGAAAAGTAGGTTTAAGAAGCAGCGGATCCTGTTAGTGACAATGGCGAGTCATGGCCGTCATCTCCGCGCTACCAAATAACAAGTTCTACATGTTCTGTGGCTGTTTGGGAGCAACAGATGGTTCAAAGTCTGGTGTTTTTGTGTAAGTCCCATTTATGGACCACCAGAGCAGCAAAGCAATGAGAGAAAATCCTTTACCGCACTCACACCGTATCAGTGCACCTCACCAATTCTGCCCTGTCTCCTGTCTCCTGTCTCCTGTCTCCTGTCTCCTGTCTCCTGTCTCCTGTCTCCTGTCTCCTGTCTCCAGGCGCTGAAGCAGAACCCTGTAAAAACCAGGCGCTTCTTCTACGTTCTTTCCTTTCCTTCGTTTCTGCACAAACAATCTGTAAAACCCTGCAGTGAGTGTGTTAAAAGTGCCACACTAATCATTTCTCACTGCATTGGGCTAGAACAAGGGTGTGAGGAGATGGTGCTGACAAAGCTCTCACACACACACACACACACACACACACACACACACTTTGGATAACAAAGCAAACACACTTGAGACAATTACAAAACATCAGTGCTAAATGTACACACATTAGACCGTCTCACACATTGACACAATAACAGCCTGAGGGAGGAAGTGACTAGAAAAAACAATCCTGTGCGTGTGTGTGTGTGTGTGTGTGTGTGTGTGTGTGCGTGTGTGTGTGTGATACAGATGGGCCGCTGGGAGAACCATTCGTTGATACTGAAATTTCCCGTGTGGCCGCGGTACAACTCCTTCGGAGACGCTGAAGCGGACGAGAATCACCTGAGCATCGTGACGTTGGAGGAGAAGCCGTTCGTGATTGTGGACGACGTGGACATTCTGACGGGGACGTGCATGCGCAATTCCGTCCCCTGCAGGAAACACATTAAAGAGTAAGATTGTCCATCGAAGGGTCTTGAATGACAAACACAAAAGAGGGTCAAAGACCCAGGCTCTTCTAAACTGTGTGTGTGTGTGTGTGTGTGTGTGTGTGTGTGTGTGTGTGCAGTAACACTACCGGTGGATCGTACCTAAAGCAGTGCTGTAAGGGGTTCTGTATCGATATCCTTAAAAAGATCGCCAGGAATGTGAAATTCACGTACGACCTTTACCTGGTGACTAACGGCAAACACGGCAAGAAAATCAACAACGTGTGGAACGGGATGGTGGGCGAGGTCGGTAAATACAGCGACGCTAGCGCACTGGTATCAGGTACGGAGCGCCGGCACGCCACTCATCCGCCTCGTCTCCGTGTTTTCATCCTCAGGTGGTTTATAAGAAGGCCGTGATGGCCGTGGGTTCGTTGACGATAAACGAGGAACGCTCAGAGGTCATCGATTTCTCCGTTCCGTTTGTGGAGACGGGGATCAGCGTCATGGTTTCCCGGAGCAACGGGACCGTGTCTCCGTCTGCCTTTCTAGGTCAATCTCTTTAACTTTCTAAACAAACAAAAAATAACAACATACACAACGCTCTGTATTGGCATTTTTTGTATATTTGATTGCGTCACTTCCTGTAGAGCCGTTCAGCGCGTCCGTGTGGGTGATGATGTTTGTCATGTTGCTGATCGTCACCGCCATCGCCGTCTTCCTGTTCGAGTTTATCAGTCCACTGGGCTTCAACCGAAACCTCGCACAGGGCAAAGGTCTGAGCATCAAACAATCCGGAGAACGTTTGAAGTTAGGCACTGGTTTATATTGGAAAGGTCTTTGTCTTTTTCTTTTTTTTTTCTCCAGACCCTCATGGTCCGTCCTTCACCATCGGGAAGGCCATCTGGCTTCTGTGGGGCCTCGTATTCAACAACTCAGTCCCGGTTCAAAACCCCAGAGGCACCACCAGTAAGTTCATCGTGTCTGTGTGGGCCTTCTTCGCTGTGATCTTCCTGGCCAGTTACACTGCCAACCTGGCTGCCTTCATGATCCAGGAGGAGTTTGTGGACCAGGTCACTGGACTAAGTGACCGAAAGGTATGTTTTCATACTAGGTTTTAATCGAAGGAAGCTCCGCCCACTTTCACTTCATAACACGTAACTTTGCTAGCATTAGACAGGTATAATATGAGACTTTGGGGCTGAAGGTTGTGAGTTCACATCCTAGCCATACCAAGTTGCCCCTACTTCGCCCCTCATGCTGGATCCTTCTGGATCCCTAACCAAGTTCTTTACCCCCCCCGGTATCTGCTCACTAGTCTGAATGAGTTAAATAATGGAAGCTGATGTGGATAAGACGTGTGTAAATAGCTTATGTTTATTAGAAACGCCTCCATGAACATCCACCATCACCATGTGTGTGTGACGTCTCTCTGAACCTGTTTTCTTGTCTCCCAGTTCCAGAGCCCGTACTCCTTCTCTCCGCCTTTCCGTTTTGGTACAGTCCCAAATGGCAGCACTGAGAGAAACATCAGGAAGAACTACCCAGACATGCACCAGTACATGGTGAAATACCACCAGACTGGTGTCCAGGACGCACTGATCAGCCTAAAGACAGGGTATGACCTCATTTGCCTGTGGATCGCTGAGATCGCTGACTTTTGCCATTGAGTAGAATTTTTCTAATTCCATTCAGTTCCTCAGTTATAACCTGTCGTAGCCTGCAGCTGTCTTCATCAAGCTGTCTTCATTATTGGTTTGCACAGCAAGCTGGATGCGTTCATCTACGACGCGGCCGTGCTGAACTACATGGCTGGCAGAGACGACGGGTGTAAGCTGGTGACCATCGGAAGTGGCTACGTCTTTGCCACCACTGGTTATGGAATTGCCCTCCAGAAAGGATCCTACTGGAAGCGCCTTGTGGACCTGGCCATTCTCGGGATCATTGGAGATGGTAGGATGATCACAGATATCTAAGGCATATCCAAAGTGTGCTTGCGTCAGTATTATGTGCTGAGGTATTAATCCCTACGCTTAATGTGTGCGCCGATCCAAAGATCTGTTTGTTTATTGTGTACAAGGTGAGATGGAGGAGCTGGAGGCGCAGTGGCTCACAGGTATCTGCCACAATGAGAAAAATGAAGTGATGAGCAGCCAACTGGATGTGGACAACATGGCTGGCGTGTTTTACATGCTGGCAGCCGCCATGGCACTTTCTCTCCTCACATTCTGCTGGGAGCACCTGTTCTACTGGCGACTGCGGTACTGCTTCACTGGACTTTGCTCGGGGCGACCTGGACTCCTCTTTACCATCAGCAGAGTAAGGAACATGATCTACCCAAGATGAAGGGATGCAGTAATATTGATATCAGTCCGATCCCATGCTCCTTTTAATGAAAACATAATGATCTTTTTTAGACATGATGCGTCACTGCGTCCACACGAAAGCCTAAAGTTAACCTTGCATTTCTGTTTTCTTTTCAGGGTATCTGGAGTTGTATTCATGGTGTTCACATTGAAATGAAGAAGCTTCCCGAGTTAGATTTCAGTCCTCAGGCCAACATGTTGCACTTGCTGAAATCAGCCAAGGAGATAACCACTCTCGGGGTCACGTCACCCAAACGGCCCGTTGCCAGCATCCTCCCTCCTACTTCTGGATTTATGGAACTTATGACTGGTGGCAAAGGCAATAACCTTGCTCCAAAAGATGCAATCTACAACAATACCAACACCATGCTTTCAAACCGACACAAAGAGCCTCTAAACAACACCCTTTTGCCTGGTCAGTGTGCCCTTAGCATACCCAATGCCCAGCCTGGTGTCCCAGGCAACATAGCCACAAGTGGTGGTGGTGGTGGTGTTGGTGGTGTTGTTGGTGGTGTTGTTGGTGTTGGTGTTGGTGTTGGTGGTGGTGGTGGTGGTGACTCAGGACTACCTGCTTCCAAGTCCAGAGCTCTCTGGAAGAAATCAGTTGAAACTCTGCGACAGACCCAAGAACCTACTAAAAATTCCCCACCTTCCTCTGCAACTGTCTATGATCCACATGCAACTATGAAAAGCCAGAGGTATTTGCCCGAAGATCTACCTGCATGCTCAGACATGTCTGATTGCTCTGGTCGTATTGACCTGCAGAAGCAACACAAGGTCAAAGAGACTCTGCGGAAGCGTAACCGCCTGCCGCGGGACCTAAGTGACGGCGAGATATCCGCATTATCTGGTCAAGCCAGCCAACAGAACAATCACAGTGCTCAGATCTATTCACAGAACAGTCAGAGCAGCCAGATCTACACTATCGACTCTGTAGACCAAGAGCATGGACTACACTACTCGGACATTTTCAACGAGCACAGAGATAACAAGCATCGTCCGCCGTCGTCTTCGGAGCAACAGCCGATTCTGCAGCTGAACAGCAACATGTTCCCTCCGTCTCACGAGCCAGACGTCATGCAAAACACCACAACTGTGGCCAAGGAGAAGAAGTTCAACACTTACGGAAAGCCCGGAGGGGTAGTACTCAGTCCAGCTGTAACCATTCCTGCCCAGGACCCCAGGCAAACCCACTGCCGTAGCTGTCTCTCAAAGTTCTCCAGCTATTCTGGGCTTTACACCATGCGAGCTCCTCAGTATCGCTGCGAGGCCTGTCTGCACTCTGCCAACCTGTACGACATAAGCGAGGATCAGTTCCTGCACCCAAACATAGGTGCCATCCGAGGCGGGAGCGTCGACAGGAGCTTCTGTGCATTTTTGCCACATCCCAATGCTTCCTTCACGGCTTATCTTCCCCAGAGTGACCAAGATGGAGAAGGGCTCATTAGCCACTATCAGAACGAGGGCATTTACATCCATCGCCAGCACTCTTATGAGAACCTGCCTCAAAAAAATCCTTCGCGACGCGTGAGCCTTCAGGACGGCACTCCTCACGCTAACCTGCACACGTCCACCATGGTCCAGGAGAAACTTCCAAAGAGCCAGTCGACTCAGCTTAACCATACGCTTGCTTCGGTAGGCGTTAGCGGGCTCGGGATCGGCCGACGCAGCAAGTCGATGTACCCGGCTCGGCCGACCGAGAACCCTTTCCTGCAGACGCTCCGTGACGACCAGCGCTTGGCTCATGGCCGTAGCTCCACGGACATTTACAAACAGCTGGTTCCACTTACATTAAGTCCGGTTGTCGACGGCAAGGGACCTGGCATAGGGGTGGTGACACCTGACCTGTTTTACCCCGAGCATGTAATGCCTTATGTAGCCCTTTCCCCGGTCGGCACATTCCCAGCCCAGAGAGCAATGAGTGCCGGAGGTGCACGACGTGTCTACAAAAGGATGCCCAGCATTGAATCTGATGTCTGAAGGGTTTCGACGGAAAAAAACCAACTTTAAACTGATGAGATACGACTCTGAAAAAAAAACAAAAAAACAAACAAAAAAAAAACAAGCGCTGTATAAAGCATCAGTATTTCCACATGGATATGGATTCACACTGGGTTGTTCTTAACAACCAGGAGTTCAAAGAAAATCTCATTTCGTTTCGTTTAAGTAAATCTGAGTTCAGCATTTCATCAGGTCGTCCCCCTGTGGTTCCGCAGCAGCTCCGGGTCTTCCACGACAACCAAGAAAATGGCGCCCAACATGGGGCATGCCATCATAGAACGGAAGTGAGGGGAAAAAAAGCACCTGGAAATTGTGTTGTTTATTCCGTGAAAATCCACAACCAAAAATCGGCACATGTGGAAACTGTCGAAGGACACGAGTGTTTCGAATAGTGATGCATTTCCATACACAAAAACATTGACGAGAATTCTACACAAAAACGCACAAAAAAACAACACCTGATTTAAATTCAGTGAAATGTAAAATGTTAAAGGCTACGTTCACTTTACAAGCTTCTTTCCCCCGATCGGATTTTAAGATGGATATTTATGTAAACACTTCATGTGAGACATCAGGAATGTAACGCCACGTGTATACAAAAACCGTAAAACCTATCCGAAAGATTCTGGGACCAAATTTAAAAGAAGGGAAGGCGGTGGCTCAGTAGGTAAGGCTCTGAGTTACTGTGGTCAGGGTCTCAACCCCTGCTATCGCCAAGCTGCCACTCTTTGGGCCCTTGAGCAAGGCCCTTAACCCTCAGGGGGTGCTGTATCATGGCTTTGACTGCAGCTTCCTAACATCGCAGGGATATTCCAAGGAAGAATTTCAATGTGCTGTGAAAGTAAAACAACTTCTTTCTTCTTAGAAATCTTTCGCTCCTAAAAGGCAGGAATTTGAAATCCTGATGATGTCACAGTCTATCCCGGCCTTAGGACTAAGGAGCAAAACAAGTCCGTTGTCTCAGGGTGGGAGGGGCATCTCCAAACTACCACTCACAGCACCGCTACGTCACTGTAGGCATCTCTGAGCTGTATTAGAGGCCCGTTTATTTTTGGCTTATTCACCTTCACGAGAAAGTTACAAGCTTCTTTGCTCCAAATCAGATTTTCAGCATTCATCCCCAGAAATGGACAAATGGTTTCAAACATTACTCATATCTAAAAAATATCATATTTAAAAAAAAACAAACACAAAAAAAAGAATCTGGGACCAAATCTAAAAGAGATGTGAAGTTTAAATCCTGATGATGTCACAGTCAAGCCTCGGGTTTAGGGAGTAAAACATGTCTCAGGGTGGGGGAGGGACCAATCAGAGCCACACTCGGCCACTGTGGGGGTCTCCGAGTTTCAACACAACGTCGGATTGATGTCGTTTCAGCCCTGTAACGTGAGCGTAGGAGGAAAGAAAGGTGTTAAAAGCGGACCGGGGAGAGAAATGCCCGCAAGATTTCCTTCCCGAAAGACTCTTCTATTTTTCCAAGCGCATTCTTTTGGTTTTGTTGCGACTGTGTAATATAAGGAACCCCTGGCGCGTCCCAGGGCCTTAGTTTAGAATTCATGAGGAACATGTTTACCTGCATGCCCAAAGCACGAGAGCGGGACGACGTCACGACCGACAGCGACTTCTCTAAGCCATCCGTGTCGGCCTCGTCCTTCAGCGCCACCGCGTCACAGCATCACCCGCCATTTCGATAGCTGTCTAGAAAATTCATACGTGACGAGTCGTTTTTACAGTTTTATACACTGCCAAATATCCGAGCGAGCGGTGTGCAGAGCATATGATTGTTACGGTTCAGGAAACAAACAAACAAACTAAAAAAATTAAAGGGAAACGACGGTTTCTCGATCAAAAGACACCAAGAGACGTCGATGACACTGTAACAAAATGATGTCACCCTCTGCATCGCAGGACCGCATCGAAACTCTGCGTACATCACTTCCTGTAGGATCCAAATCCCACCTACGCATATTTATTTATTTATTTACATATCTATTTATTTAATCGTAATTTTCTTTGTTTTGTTTTGGGTTGTTTTTTTGTTTTTTTTGGTTTTCCAATATAATGGTCATCCAGCGATATGCACAATATCAGGTTGCAATATAAACTTTATGTACGGAAATTTCCTCGCTAATCCGTTTGGTTCACTTAATTTACCAATTGTAATACACGTGACCTTCATTTTCCAAATGTGATTTACTTGCGTATGTATATATATTATATATATTATATATATAAAGAATTATAAATAATAATAATATAATAAGAGCATGTTAATCTTCTCTATGGTCAGAGTTTTTCCGAGTTCTTATTATTTATTTATTTATTTTCTTTGCCGTGAACGGGAGTACATGTTTACAGTGAATATGGAAAAAAAGAAGAAAAAAAAGTGGATTCATCTGGAATGTGATTTTGATTCTCATTAGGGAAAAGAAAAGAAAAGGAAAACACCATTAACCTGGCCCACGTGTCGTCCGTTGTTCTGTGTTTGAATAATCGCAGGTGGAAAGGGATAAAAAAAAAAAGT
>JACRUU010000029.1:2641402-2643902 GCA_030449085.1 Kryptopterus vitreolus | reverse complement strand
AGAGGGAGAGGGAGAGTAGAGAGAGGGATGGAGGGAGAGAGAGAGGGTGAGAGATGGAGGGAGAGATAGAGAGAGGGAGGGATGGAGGGAGAGATAGAGAGAGGGACGGAGGGAGAGACAGAGAGAGGGATGGAGGGAGAGAGAGAGGGAGACGGAGAGAGGGAGGGGCGAGAGAACAGAGAGGGAGGGGGAGATGGATGGAGAGAGGGATGGAGAGAGAGGGAGGAGGGAGAGATAGGAGAGGGAGTGGAGGGAGAGATAGAGAGAGGGGGGAGGGAGAGAAGAGGAGAGATAGAGAGAGGGAGGGAGAGAGAGACTATTGGAGAGAGAGAGAGGGTTTGGAGGTAGAGAGGAGAGAGATGGGGATGGAGAGGGGGAGGGAGCGATGTGGAGGACGTTTATGATGCACTTGTAGAAGAGAGTGCTGAGAGGGTGTGTGTGTGGAGATTGTGTGAGAATGTGTGTTTGTGTTGTGTGTGTGTGTGTTGTGTGAGAGTGAGTGGTACAGAGTGTGGAGTGTTGTGTGTGTGCTGTGTGTGTGTGAGAGTGTGTTGTGTGTGTGAGTGGGTGTGTTTGTGTGTGTTGTGTGTGGAGAGTGTGTGTTTGTGTGTGTGTGTGTGAGAGTGTGTGTGTGTGTGTGTGAGAGTGTGTTGTGTGTGTGTCCCGTGAGTGTGTGTGGTGGTTTGTGGTGGGTGTGAGGTGTGTTTGTGTGTGTGTGTGTGTGGTTGTGTGTGTGTGGAGTGGAGAGATAGAGAGAGGGGTGGAGGTGAGAGACTGTTGGTGAGAGAGAGAGAGTGGGTGGAGAGTTTGGGATGGTGTGAGGTGAGGGAGGGATGGAGGGCGATATGAGAGCACGTGGCAGACGAAACAGGATTTATTTTGTTCTGTGTCAGATTTTACTCACTTTTTTTGTCACTGAAGCCTGGTTGTGTGTGTGTGGTGGTGTGTGAGTGTGTTTGTGAGTGTTTGTGTGTGTGTGTGTGTGTGAGGGTGTGTGTGTGGGTGTTTGTGAGAGTGTGTGTGTGTTGTGTGGTGTGAGAGTGTGGTTTGAGTGTGTTTTTGTGTGTGTGTGTGAGAGAGAGTGTGGGTTGTTTTGTGTGGGCTGTGGTGGTGAGTGTGTGTTTGTTTGTGTGAGTGTGTGTGTGTAGCGTGTTTTGGGGTTGTGTGAGAGTGGGTGTGGTGTGTGAAGGTGGGTTCTGTGTTGAGTGTGTGTTTTGCGTGTGGTGTGTGGATGTGAAAGGTGTGTGGTGTTGGTGGTGTGAGTGGTGGAAGTGTGGGTGTGTGTTTGGTGTGTGGGTGTGTGTGTGTGTGTGGAGAGTGGGTGGTTTGTTGTTGTTGGGTGGGGGAGTACTAGTGTGTTTTGTGTGGGGGGTGGGTGTTATGGTGTGGGGTGTGGTGTGTATTGGGTGAGTGGGTGTGGGTGGTGTGGGTGCTGTGTGTGGGTGTGGAGGTGGTGTGTTGTGTGTGTTTTGTGGTGGGGTGGTTGTGGGTGTGTGGGTGTGAGAGAGGGGGGTTGTGTGGGGGTTTGGGGTGTTGTTTGTGAGGGCTGTGGAGGGTGTGTGTGGTGGGGTGGGTGGAGGGGGGGGGGTGCACTGTGTGTGGTGAGTGTGGTGTGTGAGTGTGTGGGGATGTTGTGTGTGTGTGTGTGTGAGTGTGTGGTTTGTGTGTGTGTGTGTGAGTGTGGGGGCGTATGAGAGTGTGTGTGTGAGAGTGTGTGTGTGTGTGGGTGGGGGCGCCAGTGTGGTGTTTGTGTGGTGTGTGTGTGTGTGGGAGTGTGTGTGTTTGTGAGTAGTGTGTTTTGGGGGGGGGGGGATGAGAGGGGGGTGTGTTTTGGTGGTGGGGGAGGCGGGGTGCGCCGGGAGAGGGGGGTGTGTGTGGGTGGGGGAGTGTGGTGGGGGTGTGTGTGTTTGTGTGGGGTGTGTGTGTTGGGGGGGGCGAGGGGGCGGGGATTCTTGGTGTGTGGTGGTGGGGGTGGTGTGTGTGTGGGGTGTGAGAGAGACGTGTTGTTTGTGTGTGGTGATGTGTGAGAGTGGGGGGTGTGTTTGGTGTGTGTGGAGTGTCGAGAGGAGGGGGGGGGGGGAGAGGGTGGTTGTGGTGGGGTGGGGTGGGGGTTGTGTGTGTGTGGTGGGAGTGTGTTGGAGGGGGGTGAGAGTGGTGGGGGTGGTGTGGTGGGTGTGTTGCGGGTTGTGGGTGAGAGTGTGTGTTTGTTTGTGTGAGTGTGTGAGTTTGTGTGTGTGTGTGTGTTTGTGTTTTTGTGTGTGTGAGGAGGTGTGTTGTGTGAAAGTGTGTGTTGTGGTGTGTGAGAGTGTGTGGTGTGTGTTTGTGTGTTGTGTTTGTGAGAGAGTGTGTGGTGTGTGGGGGAAAGTGTGGGGTTTGTTGTGTGAGGTGTGGTTGTGTGTGTGTGGGTGGATGGCGGTGTGTGTTGGTGTTGTGTGTGTGTGAAGTGGTGTGTGTGTGTGTGAGTGTGTGTGTGTGTGTGGAGCGTGTGTGTGTGTGTGTG
>JACRUU010000029.1:2631402-2638902 GCA_030449085.1 Kryptopterus vitreolus | reverse complement strand
TTCATCATATTAATCATGAGGAATACAAAGTGCAGACACTCAATCACACACGGAGGAGGAAACGATGTGTGTGTGTGTGTGTGTGTGTGTGCGTGCGTGCGCGCAACAACGGTTAAATGAAGCAAGGAATTCAGAGGCGAGGATGGAATTTTGGAAGGCAGGATGAAAAGAATTTAGCGAAGGAAGAAAAGAAGGAACGCCGTAGGAATTTGGCAGGAAGAGAGGAAAGAAGGAGTTGAGGAGTAAGTTGAAAGAAAGACAGGAATCTGGAAGGATTTCAGAAGGAAGGACCAAAAAGCCTCTCAGAGATGAATGTGTGCTGGAAAGTGATGACATCATCATGACATCTGAGTTAAGAAAGAAAAACAGATCTGTCTCTTTCCTTTTTCTGTTCTCTCTCTCTCTCTCACACACACACACACACACACACAACACACACAACACACACCAGGTATTGGATTACCCACAGCATCTCGAGACCTCTCGGCTCCGGCGCTCCAGAATAAGCTGCAGGTTGACTCATGGAGAAATGTCTATTTCTGAACCCTGCGCAGATGCCGAGCATCGCCACCTTTACGCCCGAATCTGAGCCTCCTCACTGCGCTGCTACATGTCCTGAAATACATACAGATACATGCGTGCATGTGTGTGTGTGTGTGTGTGTGTGTGTGTGTGTGTGCTAGGGTTGCGCAATAAATCCTATCGCAGTCGCAATGATCGTGTGATGACATAAAGGGTAAAATGACACGATTTTATTAAATAAATAAGTGCATGTGTGGAACGCATCCGTTCTGCGATCCATAGTGACGTCAACAAAGGAAGAGACGGAAGGAAGACTCGCTTTCGTTCATTTTTCACTCACTTAACCGGCGAATCTCGTTCTCACGCTTGTGGACACGCCCACTCGCATGGGGACACGCCCGCTCGCATGGGGACACGCCCACACATTCTCGAACCCAGGACCCAGCATGTTTCCCCACACACACTTTAAAGCAAGACATTCCTGCTGTTTTTGGACTTTTTGGAGACATCGCTGTAGGACGAGTCTGTTTAGAAGAAACACCATAAAAACGTAACCTTACACGTTCAACCCAAAAACATCAAAGTCCCTTCAGCATTTCTCCTGCCAGACGCCTCCACCAGAGACTCCAGCTTCACTCCAATCACACAGCCAGCGTTCCTGATCCCCCCCAAAAACACTACAGTGCAGACGATGGCACGACTAACCACTGAGTCATCAAACATCTGCAGCATGATCCTGCAGACACTGAAAAACGTCTGAGAAGATCCCGCCGGCCGCGTCCTTCCTTTATACAGCGCACCAGTGTTTTAGGACCGCTTTAGCTTATTGTTTACACCAAGATATTTATAAAGTCCAACCCCAGTTCACATTGAGGTGTAGCATGATGTGTAGGATTAACTTCTGTAAACTCTCCCTGTAGTGTTGAGTAGACTGCAATTCCAATTATACAAATATTACTTTATAAACAAAGTTCAGTTTACACGTATACATTTCAGCATTATCACGATGATGTGTTCGATTTCCTCCATAAACTATCGATGCCATTTAATAATGACCACATACGGCAACACCGGCCTTAATAATCACAATATGACATTTATATATGTGTACGGATCAATTAGCATAAAAGTTCATTATGTGACGTATCAATTTAAAAGTTGTGCATACAATTTTATTGTGTTGCATCATTTTGAACATATTTGCTTCTGTAAATAACAATGTATTTTATAGATAATTATTAATGATTATTAATAATCAGTGATCAATCAGTATTTCCTATTTAAATGATTTATACCATATATATATATATACACACACACACACACACACACACACACACACACTAGATGAAATTACATCCCATTATTTCGACGCTGGAGACGATTTTCTCCTTTTCATCAGCAATTTTTCTCACGTTTGACATTCTGAAGGATTTCCTGCTCCGACCAATTACTGCTAACTTTTATCTTCATTACTTATTTATTTTTTATGCATTATTCATTTTTACGACTTCATCCTTAAAACCTGAGCTGGGTTGTTTTTTAATCGTCGTTTCAATAATTATCATTAGAATGATTAACACTAGGACAATATTAAAGGGTGGACGAGGTGGATGAACCTTTTCTCCTTTTGATTCGAGGTATATTTTACAGTGTTTGTGGATCTAACACTGGAGGGGTATATGATGTTATATGATGGGTGGGAGGGTTATATGATGGTATATAATGGGTGGGAGGGGTATATGATGGTATGGGTGGGGGGGAGGGGTATATGATGGTGGAGGGGTATATGATGATGGGTGGGATGGGAGGGGTATATGTATATGATGTTATATGTATATATGATATTGGGTGGGAGGGGTATATGATGGTATATAATGGGTGGTAGGGGTATATGATGGGTGGGAGGGGTATATGATGTTATATGATGATGGGTGGGAGGGGTATATGATGTTATATAATGATGGGTGGGAGGGGTATATGATGGTATATAATGATGGGATGGGTGGGAGGGGTATATGATGGTATATATGATGGGTGGGAGGGGTATATGATGGTATATGATGATGGGTGGGAGGGGTATATGATGGTATATAATGATGGTGGGAGGGGTGGGGTATATGGGTATATGATGGGTGGGAGGGGTATATGATGGTATATGTGGGTGGGAGGGGTATATGATGTTATATGATGGGTGGGAGGGGTATATGATGTTATGAATGATGATGGGTGGGAGGGGTATATGATGGTTATATGATGGGTGGGAGGGGTATATGATGGTATATGATGATGGGTGGGAGGGGTATATGATGTTATATGTATATATGATGGGTGGGAGGGGTATATGATGGTATATTGGTGGGAGGGTTATATCATGGTATGTATGGTGGGGGGAGGGGTATAAGGAGGGGGGGGGGGGGGGGGTGGGTGGGAGGGGTATCTGGTATATTCTTTGGGGTATGCTTTCATGGGTGGGCGGGGTCCTCTGGAGGGGTGGGTCTCTGCTGCGGTCTCTGTCTGGTGTGCGGGTCTCCTCTGCTGGTCTTGCTGGTGGCGGGGTCTCTGCTGGTCTCTGGGTGTGGGTGGGCGGGGTATATGGTCTCTGCTCGCTGGGTGGGAGGGGGTATGGGGCTATGATGGGCGGGTCTTCTGGTTATATGGGTGGGCTGGGGGGTCTCTCTGGTCTCTCCTGGTTGGCGGGGTATCTGGGTATCTCTGTCCTGGGTGGGAGGGCGGGGTATATGATGGTATATGATGATGGGTGGGATATGGGTATATGTATGGGTGGGAGGGGTGATGCCCCTCCCACCCGCTCGTAACGACACCAGCGGGGGAAACGTATGGGTATTTTAAAGGCTACAACTTTAAAACCGCGTGTCTAAAATTTTACAAAATTCAGTTTCATAATTAACAAATGATCGTTAATTATGAAACGTCTTGAGTCTAAAATGTTTCTTTTCTACTCCTGATAGAAATAATTATCCGCAGATTTAACTCATTTCACTGCTGTGCTGATTATTTCTACATCTTGACCTTTTTTCCTGATTGTGAAAATGTTCTGTTTGGCACAAAGAAAATTATTTATTATTATTATTATTATTATTATTATTATTATTATATTTATTGGGTAACTTGATTAATCTTCCAATCTCAGAATTATAGCGTTAGATTTAATTGTCTATAAGAATATCTCGTCCTGCCAGACATTGACTTGCACAGAGAGAGACTTTTCTTTTTCCGAGAATCCGGTGATAATAATCATAAGCAAACATCTGCTCAGTGTACGAGTGAATCATCGGCGAAAACCGACGTCTCGATCCATAATCAACAAATACGACTTTCCTCTTGCACGACTGTTGCATCAGTGGTGAAGTGAAGCCAGTCACAGCTGTTCCTTTTCTTCCTGCGTCTGGAAAAGAAGAATGAAATGCGAGTGTGATGATTAAAAGTGCACATGTAGTGGTGCTGAGATCTCAACTCGGCATTTTTTATCCTGTTGACAAAAAAAGGGGGGAAAAGTTGATATGTAACGAGTGATACGTTATCAGGATTAAACACCTGGAGGAGTGAAGTGTGTGTACAGGAGGAAGAACAGACCCAATTCAGCATCAAAAAATGTAAAGGAAAGGAAAGAAGAAAAATAAGCAAATCAGCATTTTGATCATGGCTGAGAGTCTCTGGGTGGGAGGGGCATAAGATGAGACAAAGGGGCATAGACAGGGTAGGAGGAGTATATGCTGGGTTTGAAGGGTATATATGATGGTATATAATGGGTGGGAGGGGTGTATGATGGTATATAATGGGTGGGAGGGGTATATGCATGGGAGGAGCATATGATTGGTTTGAAGGGTATATATGATGTTATATGATGGGTGGGAGGGGTATATGATGGTATATTATGATGGGTGGGAGGGGTATATGATGAGTTTGAAGTGTATATATGATGGTATATGATGGGTGGGAGGGTTATATGATGGGTGGGAGGGGTATATGATGTTAAATGATGGGTGGGAGGGGTATATGATGGTATATGATGGTATATAATGGTATATGATGGTATATGATGGTATATAATGGTATATAATGGTATATGATCATATATGATGGTATATAATGGTATATGATCATATCTGGTTGTATATAATGGTATATGATCATATCTGGTTGTATATAATGGTATATAATGGTATATGATGGTATATGATGGTATATGATGGTATATGATGGTATATGATGGTATATATGATGGTATGATGGATATATGGTATATAATGGTATATGATCATATGTTTCTATATGGTATATGATGGTATATGATGGTATATGATGGTATATGATGGTATATATGATGGTATATAATGGTATATGCTGGTATCTCTGGTATATAATGGTATATAATGGTATGGTGCTCTCCTGGTCTATAATGGTATATGATGGTATATCATGGTATATGATGGTATATGATGGTATATGATGGTATATGATCATATCTGGTTGCATATAATGGTATATAATGGTATATAATGGTATATGATGGTATATGATGGTATTTGATGGTATATGATGGTATATGATGGTATATGATCATATCTGGTTGTATATAATGGTATATGATGGTATATGATGGTATATAATGGTATATGATGGTATATAATGGTATATGATGGTATATAATGGTATATGATGGTATTTGATGGTATATAATGGTGTATGATGGTATATGATCATATCTGGTTGTATATAATGGTATATAATGGTATATAATGGTATATGATGGTATATGATGGTATATGATGGTATATGATGGTATATGATCATATCTAGTTGTATATAATGGTATATAATGGTATATGATGGTATATGATGGTATATGATGGTATATAATGGTATATAATGGTATATGATGGTATATAATGGTATATGATGGTATTTGATGGTATATAATGGTATATGATGGTATATGATCATATCTGGTTGTATATAATGGTATATGATGGTATATGCTGGTATATCATGGTATATGATGTTCGGAGGGAGTGACTCTGGGGTGATATTTCTATAGAAGAGGGCAGTTATAACTTTCCTCTGAGTGTCTTATTACATTCCCTGAGCAGTAATATAGTCATGGAGGTGGAATTTCAGTGGTTGGACTTTGGATCAAAAGGTCACAAGTTCAAATCCCACAGCACCAAACTGCCAGGCCCATAAAGAAGAACAGATTGGGTTGTGAGAGAAGAATCCGTTGTAGATGGAAGGATGGAATTAGACTAAAAAGGAAGAATGATTAAATGTAAACGTGTCTCCTGAAGAAGAACAATAAGAATCCAGAAACGTCCACACCTGCTGGTTTATGTTGAAAAAAAACAAACCTTCAATCGTCCTTTCAGACGTCGATCCACTGCACGTCAGATGTTTTCATCCAAATCCTCTCTTCCATCTGGACTCCAGTCTGAGGGACGAGTGCGAGATGTAAACCTAATCCTTCCTCCAGTGCTGCTGCTGCTGCCTAATCTGAGAAACACCTCTCACTCAGGATTACAGCGGGAAAAACTTTCCCCCACCACCTCGTCCTCCTCCTTCCCCTCGTTCCCCTCGTTCTCCTCGTCCTCCTCGTTCCCCTCGTTCCCCTCGTTCCCCTCGTTCTCCTCGTCCTCCTCCTTCCCCTCGTTCCCCTCGTTCTCCTCGTTCCCCTCGTTCTCCTCGTTCCTCCTCGTTCCCCTCGTTCTCCCTCGTCCTCCTCGTTCTCGTCCCCTCGTTCCCCTCGTTCTCCTCGTTCCCCTCGTTCTCCTCGTCCTCCTCGTTCCCCTCGTTCTCCTCGTCCCCTCGATCTCCTCGTTCTCCTCGTCCCCTCGTTCTCCTCGTCCTTCTCCTTCCCCTCGTTCTCCTCGTTCTCCTCGTTCCCCTCGTTCCCCTCGTCCTCCTCGTTCCCCTCGTTCTCCTCGTCCTCCTCGTTCACCTCGTCCCCTCCCCTCGTTCCCCTCGTTCTCCTCGTTCTCCTCGTTCCCCTCGTTCTCCTCGTTCTCCTCGTTCCCCTCGTCCTCCTCGTTCTCCTCGTTCTCCTCGTTCCCCTCGTTCTCCTCGTTCCCCTCGTTCTCCTCGTAAACCTCGTTCCCCTCGTTCTCCTCGTTCTCCTCGTCTTCCTCGTCCTCCTCGTCTTCCTCGTCTTCCTCATTCTTCTCGTTCTCATTCTCCTCGTCCTCCTCGTCCTCCTCGTCCTCCTCGTCCTCTGCCTGCTCCAGCCCCAGACTATTCAATCAATGTTGATAATTGAAGATGTTGTTTCTGATGGTAATTAAACTCATCTAGTGAGGTGTTTGAGCTCTACCATGCCCCCTAGTGGAGATGTTCGTTAATCCAAAAAATGAGGAGAGTAGAAGCGTAAATTCCAAGTTAGAGTTTGAGGAATTCAGGGAACGGAAATGCGATGACTCGGGAAAAGTGTTTTGATTCTTTTTAAGTCTGCAGGGATTAAAAGCAGCCGTACATCAGGAAAACCCGCTCCAGATGTGAAACTCAACTTTCCAGCTGCTGCATTTATTCTGCTGCTGAAATCTGCAGTGCAGTGACGATCCTGTGGAGAGAAGTTCTCTGCGCAGTAATGATAATGCCATGTTAAATAAATAAAAGCCGAAAGGTTACGCTGAAGGTTAGAGTTAAAAACTCCATTTTGTCTCCGCCACCAATGGCGTGTCTGTTTACTGCTTGGATATTAAAGGCTTGCCGACTGATCTCCGAGGGGACGTCCATGACATTCTCTCCTTCCACTGGATTCATGAAGGCAGTGACAGACTGCAATTGGTTAGCGGAATTCCCTCGGGACAGAGTAAATAGGATTTCGAGTCGGCTGCCTCGATGCTCACCGGAGACTCTCGGCTGCTCGGATCTCGAGCCCGTTATTATTTAAAGCTTTTCTCGCTCCGGCGTAACATCTGCCCTACCACAAAAACACCACCTTCCCCTGCCTCTTTATACACTCCA
>JACRUU010000029.1:2621402-2623902 GCA_030449085.1 Kryptopterus vitreolus | reverse complement strand
TTTTAATTCAAACTATATTATGTGATTATAAACTCATGTATTAGACTTTTTATGTGTTTATATTTACACGCTGAGTAACACATTATATTATTTGTTCTAAATGCAGCTTAAATGAATCCTTTATAAGTGTTTAATTCTGTAATGAACATGCGCACGGATTAAATGTGGACTCTTTATGTAAATGTAGGATTATTATTAGTGAAACGGAACTCAAAATCATCTCGTAAATGTTGACCTGTTTTAAACCACATAAATCAGAAAACGAAACGTTTATTACGTTTACACACGGACGCTTTGAATTGATGACGGATTTTAGTTTAGATTTTAGACAAATGTTTGTTGATTAAAAATGATGTTTATGATGTTTATATATATATATATATATATATATATATATATATATATATATATATATATATATATATATATACACCCTGCATGGTGTGATCTGCAGGGTTTTATCCTGGACAGAGGAGAGTTTCCTCCTCCTGGTGCTGATGGTGGGAGGACGATATGAGGTTGATGGTATGAGGTTGATGGTATGAGGTATGATGGTATGAGGTTGATGGTATGATGGTATGGTTGATGGTATGATGGTATGAGGTTTGATGGTATGAGGTTGATGGTATGATGGTTGAGGTGATGGTATGATGGTATGAGTTTGATGGTATGAGGTTGATGGTATGATGGTATGATGGTATGAGGTTGATGGTATGATGGTATGAGGTGATGGTATGATGGTATGAGGTTGATGGTATGATGGTATGATGATGGTTGATGGTATGATGGTTGATGGTATGATGGTATGATGGTTGATGGTATGATGGTTGATGGTATGATGTGTGATGATGGTATGATGGTATGATGGTATGAGGTTGATGGTATGAGTTGATGGTATGATGGTTGATGGTATGATGGTATGAGGTTGATGGTATGATGGTATGATGGTATGATGGTATGAGGTTGATGGTATGAGGTTGATGGTATGGTATGAGGTTGATGGTATGAGGTTGATGGTATGGTATGAGGTTGATGGTATGATGGTATGATGGTTGATGGTATGGTAGGTTGATGGTATGATGGTATGAGGTTGAGGTGGTATGAGGTTGATGGTATGATGGTATGATGGTTGATGGTATGATGGTATGATGGTATGAGGTTGATGGTATGAGGTTGATGGTATGAGGTTGATGGTATGATGGTATGTATGATGGTTGATGGTATGAGGTTGATGGTATGATGGTATGATGTTGATGGTATGAGGTTGATGGTATGATGGTATGATGGTTGATGGTATGAGGTTGATGGTATGATGGTATGATGGTTGATGGTATGAGGTTGATGGTATGATGGTATGATGATGTATGATGGTATGAGGTTGATGGTATGATGGTATGATGTTGATGGTATGAGGTTGATGATGTATGATGGTATGATGGTATGATGGTATGATGGTATGATGGTATGATGGTATGAGGTTGATGGTATGATGGTATGATGGTATGAGGTTGATGGTATGATGGTATGATGATGTATGAGGTTGGGTATGATGGTATGATGGTATGATGGTATGATGGTATGATATGGTTGATGAGGTTGATGATGATATGTATGAGGTTGATGGTATGAGGTTGATGGTATGAGGTTGATGGTATGAGGTATGAGGTATGATGATGGTATGATGGTATGATGGTATGAGGTTGATGGTATGAGGTTGATGGTATGAGGGTATGAGGTTGATGGTATGATGGTATGAGGTTGATGGTATGATGGTATGAGGTTGATGGTATGATGGTATGATGGTGTGAGGTTGATGGTATGATGGTATGAGGGTTGATGTATGATGGTATGAGGTTGATGGTATGATGGTATGAGGTTGATGGTATGATGGTATGAGGTTGATGGTATGAGGTTGATGGTATGATGGTATGAGGTTGATGGTATGAGGTTGATGGTATGATGGTATGAGGTTGATGGTATGAGGTTGATGGTATGAGGTTGATGGTATGATGGTATGAGGTTGATGGTATGATGGTATGAGGTTGATGGTATGAGGTTGATGGTATGATGGTATGATGTTGATGGTATGAGGTTGATGGTATGATGGTATGAGGTTGATGGTATGAGGTTGATGGTATGATGGTATGATGGTATGATGGTATGAGGTTGATGGTATGATGGTATGAGGTTGATGGTATGAGGTTGATGGTATGAGGTTGATGGTATGATGGTATGAGGTTGATGGTATGATGGTATGATGGTATGATGGTTGATGATGGTTGATGGTATGATGGTATGATGGTATGATGGTATGAGGTTGATGGTATGAGGTTGATGGTATGATGGTATGAGGTTGATGGTATGATGGTATGAGGGTGATGGTATAAGGTTGATGGTATTATGGTATGAGGTTGATGGTATAAGGTTGATGGTATAAGGTTGATGGTATTATGGTATGAGGTTGATGGACAAACACTCTATAAAGTGTTTTGGTATTTGT
>JACRUU010000029.1:2571402-2616402 GCA_030449085.1 Kryptopterus vitreolus | reverse complement strand
TAGATAGATAGATAGATAGATAGATAGATAGATGGAATGGATGGATGGATGGATGGATATATAGATAGATGGATGGATGGATGGATGGATGGATAGGATGGATGGATGATGGATGGATGGATGGATGGATGGATGGATGGATGGATGGATGGATGGATGGATGGATGGATGGATGGATAGAATGGATGGATGGATGGTGTATAGCGGATGGATGGATGGATGGATGGATGGTATGGATGGATGGATGGATGGATGGATGGATGGATGGATGGATGGATGGATGGATATGATGGATGGATGGATGGATGGATGGATGGATGGATGGATGGATGGATGGATGGGATGGAGGATGGATGGATGGATGGATGGATGGATGGATGGATAGGATGGATGGATGTATAGATGGATGATGATGGATGGATGGATGTATTAGATAGATGGATGGATTGGATGGATGGATGGATGGATGGATGGATGGATGGATGGATGGATGGATGGATGGATGGATGGATGGATAGATGGATGGATGGATGGATGGATGGATGGCTAGATGGATTGATGGATGGATGGATGGATGGATGGATGGATGGATGGATGGATGGATGGATGGATGATAGATGGATGACGGATGGATGTATAGCTAGATGGATGATGGATGGTAGAGATGGATGGATGGACGGATGGATGGATGGATGGATGGATGGATGTATAGATAGACAGATAGATGGATGGATGGATGGATGATGGAGGATGGATGGATGGGATGGATGGAGATGGATGGATAGATAGATGGATGGATGGAGGAGGGATGTATAGTAGATGTATTGATGGATTGGATGGCTAGATGGATGGATGGATGGATGGATGATGATGGATGGATGGATGTCGGATGGATGGATGGATGATGGATGATGATGGATGGATGGATGGATGGATGTATGGATGGATGGATGGATGGATGGATGGATGGATAGCTAGATGGATGGATGGATGGATGGATGGATGGATGGATGGATGGATGGATGGATGGATGGATGTATAGATGGATGGATGGATGGATGGATGGATGGAGATGATGGATGGATGGATGGATGGATGGATGTATGGAGATGATGATGGATGGGCTGGATGATGGATTGGATGATGGATGGATGGATGGATGGATGTATGGATGTATGGATGGATGGATATAGATGGATTGATATGATGGATGGATGGATGGATGGATGGATGGGATGGGGGGGGACGGAGGCAGCCAGTGGGGTTTTATTCAAACCCGTCACTTTCCTTTTCATTATCTCATCACTTTCACACACCACATCGCCGCATCTCCAGCAGGTCCCAGGCCTGCTCCAGGGGGTCCATCTAATAGGACGTGCCTGATAAGCGCTCCAACCGGGAACCAACCGGGAAGCGAGCGGGAAGCAAATGGGAACGTCGCCCGTCCTGACCTCCGTAGAGGTTCGTGTTTCGGCTTCACAGGAGCGTCAGATTTCTCTCCACCTCCTTCACTTCATTCTCTTCATTTCTACTCGCCATCGTTCTCCAACTCCATCTCGAGATTTCACATCGACATGCTTACGTAATTCTCAGCTCTCATCCGTGGCCTTCTTTTTCATCCTCTCTCTCTCGTTCTCTCTCTCTCTCTCTCTCTCTCTCTCTCTCTCTCGTTCTCTCGTTCTCTCTTCCCACACATCTAGCCTTGGTGTTTGTGATTTGTCCTCACTGAGCGCCTTCACATCCTGCCTGCACAGATTTTCTGTTTTTTTTTTCTCCTCTCCCCATCCCTCCATCTCTTCCACGTTCTTCTCCTTGTTTCTCGGCCGTGAGAGCGCTCGGGTTCACCTGGTGCTCGCTCCCACATGTGAGAAAAGAAACAAACAGTGTGATGTAAATGGTGTGTGTGTGTGTGTGTGTGTGTGTGTGTGTGTGTGTGTGTGTGTGTGTCGACAGACGGTACGTTACGGAGCCCTGTACCGATGGCACTCGTTCTCCTGGTCACTGCTGCCCCCTTGTGGCCACCTGACACGTCCGTCCTTATCGAGCTGCGTTAAAAAAAAAAAGAGGCCACTGCGTGTTGCATCATGGGACGCAGCTCATCGTACCACACAGATACGAAGCGTGTTGCCATGGCGACTGTCCTTGCCGAGATTGGGGATGAACGGCTTCGCGTGGGAACCTTTTTAGCGCTCGTTCTCATAATGAGCTCCACTTTTCTGCTCCACTCGACGTTTGGTGGAGATTCCTTCGTCCACAGGTTCTGATGAAGGTCTGGAGATGAGCGCTCCCTCAAATTCACTGCTCAGTCAGGTTGGAGCTCCGTCGCAGGAGATCTGGTGAAGATGATCTTCATGACGCTGGCTTTGGGGCGTCATGGAAGTGTTCCTCACGGTTTGTGTTAAAGGTTTGGAGCAGGAACTCGTAGTTGGTGGAGAATTCAGGTGTCACAGCAACACAGCAAACACCATTAAACATCTCCCGGTGCTGAAATAAAACCCATATCTCTGTTACGCATCAGATGGAGCCTCTAGGCGGAGCACCGTGTGTGTGTGTGTGTGTGTGTGTGTGTGTGTGTGTGTGTGTGAGAGAGAGATAAAACCCTATCTCTGCAGCTTTGATGGAAAGCTTTCCCTGCAGCTGATATTTTTGGGGGTAAAGAAGTTGTTCCAGACACAATAGTAGGAAAAGGCCTGGAGTGGATCTGTGAAGCCGAGCGTGAAATAAACGTTCAGTGTGAGCGAGAACGAGGCTTCGGGCTTCTTCATGGATTCACGAGATGTTCTGAGTGAGACATTTAGTCCTGCGTGGTTCTCCTTCCACACTTTAATCAGGCGTGTCATTTGCAGGAGGACGGAAGGGATGGTGGAGAACCTCGAGGGCGGAACTTCCGGAACGTTCTCTTGTTTTGGAATATCAGAGTTTTGGAATCTGGTGGAATGAGACGCGGTCGGAGAAGATAGAAGGATGGAGGAGGAAGCTCTCAGGAAGTCACATGGATCGACCTTAAGGACATGAGACGAACACTGCGGTCCTTAACTTCATCTGTAACTGTTTCGTCAGCGGTGGATGTTTATGGAACTTCTTCCTGGATCGTCTTTAATGGCGATTCTTCCAAGAACGTTCCCTCACTCGCTCTGAAACCCTGAAACCAAAACGCAGAATCTTTTTAACCCACATTTCCTTCAGCAGGTCGTTGTTGTTCGCAGCGTGTCTGAAATAATCACTTCCCATTTAATATCAATTCTTTCCATTTTATTCCAATAGTTTATTCTCATTTCATAGCATTTCTCTCGCTTGCATCTCGTCAGATTTGGTGTGGGGGAAAAAAACGGCCCCCCGGGGCCACATCCGGCCCTTTGGTCCATTTAATCGAATATCGGTACAGAATTGTCCAAATCAGATCGTATCATAAATATGACGCCATTCAAGTGATCTCGTCCTGTAATTTCCTGACCTTCCACCAGGTGGCGCATTAGGACCGGTGGTACATTGAGTATTAACATTAATGCCTTTTATATGTTTATGCGTCTGATTCGGCACATCTGTAAAATGCGACCCCAGATGCAAAAAGTTTGCCCCCCCCCCTGCTTTAACCAATCAGATTTTGGGTGACTCTGGCGCCCTCTAGCAGGTGTACAGTAACATATCGATGCATTGTGTGGGCGTGGCCTCAGGGACTCAGAGGAGGATTTGTTCAGGTAGATGATGAAATAAACAGGTTATAACTTCACAATGCACGTGGAATCTGGAAGGGTGTGAAAAACGCATCCTGGCGACGCAGAAGACATTCGGACCCGCAGCGTCCATCAGCATTCACGGCCTGAGCGGTACGTTTCTCTACACCAGGGTTCCGTTTGATTTGTAATCTTTAATTGAAACTTCTGCTCGGCATAAATCCATCTTTCAGCCGGAACTCCTTCAGGAGGGGAATAGAATCTAAAATCAGTCTGAAGTCGAGAAATGCGGATTTTATTCAGTAATAAAAAAATGCATGTAAAATAAACTCAAATAATACAATTTAAAAATGGGAAAAATAAGGAATTTTTTAAAGCGGCAATAATAATAATAATTATTATTATTATTATTATTATTATTATTAATAAATATGAATAATTTATTATAATAATGATATTCATTACATACAATAATAATTATAGTAGTTAAAAACTAATAAACAAACAAATTAATTATTATATATATTATATATTAATATATATATATATATTTTTTTTTTTTTTTTTTATACAAAATTCAAAAAATAATGATCATAGAAGTCATTTCTTACATGAAACACATCTTTAATTCCAGATCCTGAGGAAATTATTATTATAGGGAAATTTTGCTGTTGAAATGGATTCCGACATCGGATCGGATCGGACGCACTCGAGTCCGACGTCTTTGGTTGCGAGAGCATGACATTTATTCAAACAGGAGAAATCAAACATGATCAGGACATGAAATCTCCTGCTATAGAGCTCCAACCCAATTAAACACCGAGACCCAGAACCTCCTGACCTTCTCACCTACATCAGAACCTCCTGACCTTCTCACCTACATCAGAACCTCCTGACCTTCTCACCTACATCAGAACCTCCTGACCTTCTCACCTACATCAGAACCTGCACCTTCTCACCTACATCAGAACCTCCTGACCTTCTCACCTACACCAGAACCTCCTGACCTTCTCACCTACATCAGAACCTCCTGACCTTCTCACCTACATCAGAACCTCCTGACCTTCTCACCTACATCAGAACCTCCTGACCATCTCACCTACATCAGAACCTCCTGACCTTCTCACCTACATCAGAACCTCCTGACCTTCTCACCTGCATCAGAACCTCCTGACCTTCTCACCTGCATCAGAACCTCCTGACCTTCTCACCTACATCAGAACCTGCATTTACTGTCCGAATAAATCTCCCCCAAAACACGGAGCTCATTGCATCAGGAAATGGAGACTAAACGTGGAAGAAGCACATGGGAATCTCACGCATCACCAACGTCATTTCTGGATGTTGTGTAGATCAGACATCACCTACAGCAGCACGTGGCGGATCTGCTGGATGTTGTGTAGATCAGACATCACCTACAGCAGCACGTGGCGGATCTGCTGGATGTTGTGTAGATCAGACATCACCTACAGCAGCACGTGGCGGTTCTGCTGGATGTTGTGTAGATCAGACATCACCTACAGCAGCACGTGGCGGTTCTGCTGGATGTTGTGTAGATCAGACATCACCTACAGCAGCACGTGGCAGTTCTGCTGGATGTTGTGTAGATCAGACATCACCTACAGCAGCACGTGGCAGGTTCTGCTGGATGTTGTGTAGATCAGACATCACCTACAGCAGCACGTGGCGGTTCTGCTGGATGTTGTGTAGATCAGACATCACCTACAGCAGCACGTGGCAGATCTGCTGGATGTTGTGTAGATCAGACATCACCTACAGCAGCACGTGGCAGGTTCTGCTGGATGTTGTGTAGATCAGACATCACCTACAGCAGCACGTGGCAGATCTGCTGGATGTTGTGTAGATCAGACATCACCTACAGCAGCACGTGGCAGGTTCTGCTGGATGTTGTGTAGATCAGACATCACCTACAGCAGCACGTGGCGGTTCTGCTGGATGTTGTGTAGATCAGACATCACCTACAGCAGCACGTGGCGGTTCCGCTCGCCGTATTAAAGCTTCTATAACGCAGGAGAAATGAAAGGCTGTGCAGTTTGGCCCGAGTGAAGGAGAACATCAGTATTCAGGAGGCCTCGTATCATCGTTCCCCCGTTTTCTCCTCCAGCTGCTGCCATCTGATTAGTGATATTTAAGTGAGTGAATCAGGGAAATAAGTGACGGTAATTGATGAGAAGCTGCAGGTTTTATTGTGCGTGTAATTGTCCATGAAACTTTTTAATGAAAGTCGACCCCAAAACAAACCGATCAAAATGTCGGAGGTTTTTTTTTTAATAAGCGATAAAATGCGAAGGCGTGAGCTCCATGAGATCCGTGAGATCCGTGAGATCCATGAGATCCGTGAGATCCGTGAGATCCGTGAGCCCCGTGAGATCCGTGAGATCTGAGATCCGTGAGATGTGAGCTCCATGAGATCCGTGAGATCCGTGAGATCCGTGAGCCCCGTGAGATCCGTGAGATCCGTGAGATCCGTGAGATCCGTGAGCCCCGTGAGATCCGTGAGCTCCATGAGATCCATGAGATCTGTGAGCTCCATGAGATCCGTGAGATCCGTGAGCCCCGTGAGATCCGTGAGATCTGTGAGATCCGTGAGATCCGTGAGATCCGTGAGATCCGTGAGATCCGTGAGATCCGTGAGATCCGTGAGCTCCGTGAGATCCGTGAGCCCCGTGAGCCCCGTGAGATCCGTGAGATCCGTGAGATCCGTGAGATCCGTGAGATCCGTGAGATCCCGTGAGATCCGTGAGATCCGTGAGATCCGTGAGATCCGTGAGATCCGTGAGATCCGTGAGATCCGTGAGATCCGTGAGATCCGTGAGATCCGTGAGATCCGTGAGATCCGTGAGATCTGTGAGATCCGTGAGCCCCGTGAGATCTGTGAGATCCGTGAGCCCCGTGAGATCTGTGAGATCCGTGAGCCCCGTGAGATCCGTGTGAGATCCGTGAGATCCGTGAGATCTGTGAGATCCGTGACCCCCGTGAGATCCGTGAGATCTGTGAGCCCCGTGAGATCCGTGAGATCCGTGAGATCTTACAAACTCCATTTCATCGATCGCATCCATCATTTGTTTTTCCGTTTGCTGCTCGGTGAGAAAAGAGTTGACAGATAAAAGGAAGGAAGAAAGGATGTGATGTGTTCGTGTGATACGATCACTACAATCCAACGATCCAACAATCACTACCGCCGTCTGTCTGCACATTATAGAGGTTATAAACATCAGACTTATAGTAGCTATAAGCATTCGTTTACTCACGTCATCATGGTAACATAGTTATAAACATCATGTTATAGTAACTACAAATATCACATTATAGTAGTTAAAATCATCCTGTTATAATAGAGACACAAGTCATATAGTAAATATAAACAATGTTATAGCAGCCATGTGGGTATAGATAAGAGGGTATAGACATGGTGAGAGGGTTTAGATGAAGGTCAAGTGTATAGACATATACATGTATTTATCCAGAGCGACTGAGGATTAAAGGCTCCAGGGCCCCCTAGTGGCAGCTTGGTGGTGGTGGTGGGATTTGAACCTGAGATCCAGAGCCCAATGCTTTAACCACCGAGATCCCACCTCTTACAAGCATGTGAGAAGGTACAGATGAGGGTAAAGATGAAGGTAATGTTGAGGTGAGAAGGTATAGATGAGGGTAAAGATATAGATGAAGGCATATATGAGGGTATAGGATAAAGACAAGTTGAGAAGGTATAGGTGTCGGTATAGACGAAGGTGTAGATGAGGGTATAGGATAAAGACAAGGTGAGAAAGTATAGATGAAGGTATAGATGAAGGTATAGACGAAGGTAAGACGGTATAGATTAAGGTATAGACGAAGGTAAAGGACAAAGATGATGTGAAGGTATAGATGAAGGTGTAGACGAGAGTTTAGATGAGGGTATAGATGAAGGTACAGGATAAAGATGAGGTGAGAAGGTATATATCATGGTATAGGGTAAAGATGAGGTGAGACGGTATAGATGAAGGTATAGATGAAGGTAAAGGATAAAGATGAGGTGAGAAGGTATAGACGAGGGTATAGGGTAAAGATGAGGTGAGAAGGTATAGATGAGGGTATAGATGAAGGTATAGACGAAGGTAAAGGATAAAGATGAGGTGAGAAGGTATAGATGAGGGTAAAGATGAAGGTATAGATGAAGGTATAGATGAGGGTAAAGAATAAAGAGGTGAGAAGGTATAGATGAGGGTATATATGAGCGTATAGATGAAGGTAAAGGATAAAGATGAGGTGAGAAGGTATAGATGAGGGTAAAGGGTAAAGATGAGGTGAGACGGTATAGATGAGGATAAAGGGTAAAGAGAAGGGTATAGATGAGGGTAAAGGATAAAGATGAGGTGAGAAGGTATAGATGAAGATAAAGGGTAAAGATGAGGGTAAAGGGTATAGATGAGGGTAAAGGGTATAGATGAGGGTATAGATGAAGGTAAAGATGAGGGTATAGGGTAAAGATGAGGGTATAGATGAAGGTATAGGGTATAGATGAGGGTATAGGGTATAGATGAGGGTATAGATGAAGGTAAAGATGAGGGTATAGGGTAAAGATGAGGGTATAGATGATGGTATAGGGTAAAGATGAGGGTAAAGGGTATAGATGAAGGTAAAGATGAGGGTATAGGGTAAAGATGAGGGTATAGATGAAGGTATAGGGTATAGATGAGGGTATAGATTAAGGTAAAGATGAGGGTATAGGGTAAAGATGAGGGTATAGATGAAGGTATAGGATAAAGATGAGGGTAAAGATGAGGTGAGACGGTATAGATGAGGGTATAGATGAGGGTATAGATGAAGGTAAAGGGTAAAGATAAATGAGGGTACAGATGAAGGTAAAGGATAAAGATGAGGGTATAGGGTAAAGATGAGGGTATAGATGAGGGTAAAGATGAGGTGAGACGGTATAGATGAGGGTATAGATGAAGGTAAAGGGTAAAGATAAGGGTACAGATGAAGGTAAAGGATAAAGATGAGGGTATAGGGTAAAGATGAGGGTAAAGATGAGGTGAGACGGTATAGATGAGGGTATAGATGAAGGTATAGGGTAAAGATGAGGGTATAGATGAGGGTATAGATGAGGGTAAGGGTATGAGGGTATAAGATGAGGGTATAGATGAGGGTATAGGGTAAAGATGAGGGTATAGATGAAGGTATAGGGTAAAGATGAGGGTATAGATGAGGTGAGACAGTATAGATGAGGGTATAGATGAAGGTAAAGGGTAAAAATGAGGGTATAGATGAGGGTAAAGATGAGGTGAGACGGTATAGATGAGGGTATAGATGAAGGTAAAGGGTAAAAATGAGGGTATAGATGAAGGTATAGGATAAAGAGTAAAGATGAGGTGAGAAGTGAATGACTGGTGCTGTCGGATGTTTTGAGGTGGAAGGACAGAAATCGGGGTTTAGTTAAAAGCTTCATTTCTTTAATGCAAGAATCATTATTGTACATTAACAATTGAATGGTCTCTGCACAGCTCTTTTTTACAATATGTACCACGAGTCTATAATCAGCACCTACTGTTATTTACATTTCATAATGTTACACCGGAGATGTGCTGAGGAAGAGGAGGACCAGGAAGAAGAACGGGAGGAAGATTACAGAATGAACTCATGAGAGTGACGAGAACTTCACAGTCGAAGGGAAAAAAATGTTAAAATAATAATAATAATAATAATAATAATAAAAGTGACTGGGGTCATGCTCTACACAGAGTTAAGTACTGCTATTTGGAGCACTTGTGCCGCTGCTTCTCGAGCAGCCAACAAACAAAACTGAAGGCGAGAAATAAAAATACAAATAACGTTGTAAATATTTAAAATTAAAATAATTATAATAATAATAAAAAAAAACACTTGTTTGTATTTAAGCCGCAGTGTGGTAGCTGAGCTGGGGCAGTGACAGGCGCTGTTTGGAGGAGGCAGGCATCTCTCTCTCTCTCTCTCTCTCTCTCTCACACACACACACACACACACACACACACACACACACACACACACACACACACACACACACTCTCCAGACACTGAACACACACCCTCACGATCATGACCTCACACACACACGGAGCATTTCTCCCACAATTAAACTCGCAAACAGAAAAGTGAATTAAGTGTCTGTGGTACGTGTGTGTGTGTGTGTGTGTGTGTGTGTGTGTGTGTGTGTGTGTGTGTGAGTGTGAGTAATGGAAGGGCACTTTGCGCTGAGCTCCGCCTCCCGCTCGGTTCTCTCTGTGTACTGGAGGGAAGCGCTGGGCGGCCGTGAGCCTCCCCCTTTTTGGAGTAAAGATGAGAAGGATGACGTACGAGTGGCGTTTTGTCGTAAAGTTTGTATTTCTGCTCATTTTTTTCTCTCTTTCTCATGTTTTTCCCTCTCTCTCTCTCTCTCTCTCGCCGCGTCGCTCAGATCATCCGATTGCGTTTGTGGGTGGGCGAGTCCGTGATGACATCACTGCACTGGGCGGAGCTCCGCTTGCGAGTGCCGTTGTCCAGGTGGAGCGCCATCTCCTCGGCGATGAAGGTGTTCAGGTCGACGTCGTGGAGACCGTTCCTGCGACGCCCGGGGGTGGAGCCTGCGCTCAGGTGTGTGGGAGATCCCGGCGCACCGGAGCGCATACTGATACTCGCCATGGCGCCGCTCAGGCCTGAGCAGGTACACACACACACAGAGATTTTAATAGGGTCTCGCACATACACACACACACACACACACACAAGGGTATGTAACGTACCATGGAGAGCGATGGCTTCCCTAAATGGCTGCAGGTCCGTCTCGACGGACGAGCTGGTCTCCGATGCGGCCGCCATGGCGATTCTGGGCGGCGCCCGGGAGCTCCGTGGAGGCGGGGTTTTGCCGCACAGGAAGCTGATGAGGTCCTCGCGTCGGATGGTCCGCCTCCTCTTCTTCACCCACGCCAGGACGTCCTTGTTACGCCGCTGGTGGGCGATCTGAATTCCTAATTCGTAGCTGCGCTGGTGCGCTTCCACGCTTTCTGTTCACCACAAACACACCAGTGTGTTACATAAATATACATATTTGTACAAGGAAGTTAAATTTCCCATCATCCCTGTCGTCACATCTAACGCCATTCCAGTCAGGAATTCAGGAAATAACAACAGGCCTGTGCCACTCACTCCTTCACCAGCAGGGGGGGCTAATGCTAACACTGAGAACATAGTGAGGAGACACATCCATACTGTAACTGCTATGATCTCCGACACTGGAGACTCCTTCTGTACATCTCAACACTAACAGCTCATGGAAAATCCGTGTGAACAAGATGTTGCTCTGGTAAACGATACGAGCGTATTTATATAAACGTGTTACGGTCAGAGCGGCGGTCATACAGAGCGTTATCAAATCGAGTCGCTGAGAGACTGGGAGTGGCATGAGCGTTTGCATGAACCCAACAACTGTTATGCAAAAAAATAAAGAACAAGACAGCAGTGTCACACACACACACACACACACACGTCACATCCTGCACACGTGTATGTACACAACAGCAAGTCTAGGAGGTTTCTCAGAGCCAACTGTAATTAAAAGACAAGAAATGGTGAGTACGAGACCAGGGGCTGTAGTGAGGTTATAGTGAATATGTGCCATGGGGCTGTAGTGAGGTTATAGTGAATATGTGCCATGGGGCTGGGGCTAGTGAGGTTATAGTGAATATGTGACATGGGGCTGTAGTGAGGTTATAGTGAATATGTGACATGGGGCTGTAGTGAGGTTATAGTGAATATGTGCCATGGGGCTGCAGTGAGGTTATAGTGAATATGTGCCATGGGGCTGTAGTGAGGTTATAGTGAATATGTGACATGGGGCTGCAGTGAGGTTATAGTGAATATGTGCCATGGGGCTGTAGTGAGGTTATAGTGAATATGTGACATGGGGCTGCAGTGAGGTTATAGTGAATATGTGACATGGGGCTGCAGTGAGGTTATAGTGAATATGTGCCATGGGGCTGTAGTGAGGTTATAGTGAATATGTGCCATGGGGCTGCAGTGAGGTTATAGTGAATATGTGCCATGGGGCTGCAGTGAGGTTATAGTGAATATGTGACATGGGGCTGCAGTGAGGTTATAGTGAATATGTGCCATGGGGCTGTAGTGAGGTTATAGTGAATATGTGACCGGGGGCTGCAGTGAGGTTATAGTGAATATGTGACATGGGGCTGCAGTGAGGTTATAGTGAATATGTGCCATGGGGCTGTAGTGAGGTTATAGTGAATATGTGACCATGGGGCTGCAGTGAGGTTATAGTGAATATGTGACCAGGGGCTGCAGTGAGGTTATAGTGAATATGTGACATGGGGCTGCAGTGAGGTTATAGTGAATATGTGACATGGGGCTGCAGTGAGGTTATAGTGAATATGTGCCATGGGGCTGCAGTGAGGTTATAGTGAATATGTGACATGGGGCTGCAGTGAGGTTATAGTGAATATGTGCCATGGGGCTGCAGTGAGGTTATAGTGAATATGTGACATGGGGCTGCAGTGAGGTTATAGTGAATATGTGACCATGGGGCTGCAGTGAGGTTATAGTGAATATGTGCCATGGGGCTGCAGTGAGGTTATAGTGAATATGTGCCATGGGGCTGCAGTGAGGTTATAGTGAATATGTGCCATGGGGCTGTAGTGAGGTTATAGTGAATATGTGACATGGGACTGTAGTGAGGTGACACTAAATATGTGAAAGTAGAATGTGCATGTTGTCAGCAGACGGTTACGGTGTGGACCGCGACGAGGGCGTATATTTCCTCCTTTAGCGTGGAGGAAGTGCACAGTGGATTTACACCTTTATGGTGAATGTACACACTATACGTTTAAAACCGGTTTAAAAAGTAAGAAGTGATTTCCCTTTGACGGAAGTGTGTTTGACTCTACACCACTCTGTGGGAGTGTATCGTTTGTTAGAGATCACCTGTGGGGAATAGGGTCACCTGTGTTTCTCTCCCCCCAAAAAAAAGACTAGAAGGATAAGAATCGATAGGCGAGACAACACCGGTCCAGGAGACGCCGTGATGGGGTTCGTCTTTTCCACATGAAACGTACCTCTGTACAGGTTGGTGACGGCGGTCGCCGCGTTCTGGAAAGGGACCCAGAGAGAAAGTCCCTGCTGCTGCTGGCACACTCGATCTGTAAGGAGAAAGAAAAGAAACACCTCATGTCCATGTTATCCACACACACACACACACACCTGTGTGCACCTGACAGGGGTATTAGGTGCAGGTGTGTATAGTACAGTACAGTATATATAGGCAGGTGTGTAGTGAAGCTCTGTACGGAACTTTACGACACGGTCCAGGCACAAAGTCCTTTGCTGGAAATGTTCATAAAGACTTCAACACGTGTTTTTTTTTTTTGTAACGTTAAAAATTCCAAAGAAATAAATAACAACAACTCGACGCCATTTTGTCCTAGGTTCGGTTAGTTTCACAGCTGTGTGCGAGACAAAAACAATCCGACCTGTGTTTGATTAAACACGGCTTTAACAAGTTATTACCACTGTTATAACCCTCAAGCTTTGTTAATAACGCTGTGTGGTGATCACCGAGCTTTCACCCCCGGCACACATCGCCTCATACCCCGGCCTCAGTCCGATCCTGCCTTCGCCATTTTGTTTCTTTACGTGTTTTTACCCGGACACTTAACCCGGGCCAGGGGTGGGATTAGAACTCAGACCCACCCGGTCCTGAACCACACTCCGGTGTGTGTGTGTGTGTGTGTGTGTGTCAACTCTGAAGCTGTAAACGGACGGCTATAAATTGTCTCGGGTTATTTTCACCCGGAGGAACTCCTCCCAGGACTGCGCCATTTTGTTTCACCAAATGATAAGCGTCAAAAAATAAATAATAACAATAACAACAACAACACACACAAAGCGGACACAGAGGTGTGTGTGTGGAGAATGTGGGTTAAAGTAAACCTGCTCCCGGTCCGAGTTTATAAACTACGCCCGGTACTATTAGCATTAGAGAGAAGTAGCATGAGATAAGAATGTTCCAGGGCAGGGCTTTGTGTGGAGCTCCAGTGTACAGAATAAACACACTTATTTATCTTGTTAAACGCAAGGCGCGGATTAAAGGCTCGGTTCGGTTCGGTTAAGAAAAATAAGCCGCACAGCCCCGGCCGTGTTTTGAAGGAGTTTCCCCTGCGGAGGGCCCGATGCCCTTTGTTTAGCTAGCAGGCTAACTCTCGGTGTTAGCTTAGCACAAACATCGAGGCTCTCGCCGGAGCAAGTTCGGTTCGGTTCTACGGACCTTTGTAGAGCTGCGCGACCGCCGTGGCCGAGTTCTGGAAGAGGTGCCAAAGCTTCTGCCGGCTCTGCTCGGGCTCCTCCTCGCTCGGCTCGTCCTGCTCGGCCTCGGCCAGGCACTGCCGCTCCCACTTGGAGAACCAGTGCTCGGGCCCGTGCTCCTGGATCTCCGCTTCTCCCTCCTCCTTCTTCTTCTCCTCCATGACGGCCGAATGGACCGCTTTCTGATCCACGGAGAATATCTGATGACTTGCGGTGAATTCCTGAGTCCGGCCGCGGCCCTTCTCTCCCCCCCCAGCTGGTCGCTGCTTCCCCCCCCTCTCTCTCTCACACACACACACACACACTCCTCTCCTCTCCGCGCCGCCGCCGCCTCCCTCCCTCAACCCTGAGACTGCATGGCGCATCCACACCACCGGCTGACTAAACAAAACCACCAGACACCCGCTCACGAAAACAAGTTACACTAACAAAACACCGCCCACTTCTCCCCCTCAACCTTCTCTGATTGGTGCACATTCAAACACGGGCGTGGTTTACGACAACCAAGGTAACCCCTCCCTTTTTTTTTTAACCAAAGTCCCGCCTTCTTCCCCTGTTATGGACTGTAATTCGCTCACGGGATGAAAATGGGCGTGGCCCAGCGGCAAGCATCTGTGAAAACAAGTTGCCGTTCAAGTCCCGCCTACTTAGCCCAGCGCGGACTCTGATTGGCCAAGAATCCTGGTTAGAAAATCAGCGTCGATGGAAATATTAACGAATATCAAAACAAACAAACAAACAAGCAAACTCATTATTCCTCACATACAGAGTACGACATGTAATGACATGCGATCTAAGAATGCAAACTAATATAATATAAAATATCTACACTATAAAAGAAATAAAGAAAAAAAAGAAAAAGGAAAAAAAAAGCAAACTTTCCTCATTGGTGGTGACGCGCTGAGGTCCATTATTGTTTTAAAGTGGATGCAGCCACTAGATGGCAGCACATGACCAGATTCCTCTCTCTCTCTCTCTCTCTCTCTCTCTCTCTCTCTCTCGTCTCTCCTCTCTTTGAGAGGATGGGGATGACTTTGCAAATGGCCAGAGTATGGAGGTGTGTGTGTGCGTGTGTGTTAGCGAAAGATGGAGAGAGAGAGAGAATAATTTAATGACGTCACTACATGCTTCCTCTGTGTGTGTGGTTGTGTGAGGAAGGGAGGGAGATGGACAGAGAGACATACCAAAGAAATGACATCACCATACACTTCCTGTGTGTGTGTGTGTGTGTTTTACAGTTCTTATTCGCATCTGCAAAACATTAATACTTCTTGCCTCACACACAGTGTGTGTGTGTGTGTGTGTGTGTGTGTGTGTGTGTGTGTGTGTGTGTGTGTGTGTGTGTGTGTGTGTTCACTGCAGAGATGCCTGACCTCGAACTGTAATGTTCTGCTGCAGGGATCTCGCGTTACATCCTGCCCTATATCATCAAAGCGACCTCTTCCACAGAGCAGAAAGCTGTATGTGTGTGTGTGTGTGTGTGTGTGTGTGTGTGTGTATGTGTTATGCAAACCCTAAGTTTCTCACCCACAACTTTGGTGACTTTGCACTTGCAGTTTCCATGGCAACGGTTTTATCTAAAGTCATAAATCTTGGCAAAGAAACAGTTTGAGTGTGTGTGTGTGTGTGTGTGTGTGTGTGGTGTGTGTGTGTGTGTGTGTGTGTGTGTGTGTGTGTGTGTGTGTGTTAGCATTTCGTCCAGCTCAGTAGTGAGTGTGTAGTGTAAATCGGCTGTAGCAGATGGAGTGAACATTTCCACACAAATCAATTAACAGAGAAACACACACACACACACACACACACACACACACACACACACACACACCAGAGCTTGTTTGAGTTCCACTTGAGCTTTATTTGTCTTTACTTGAAGAAATAGTGCGTGAAAAATAAAAAACAACTCTCCGACACTTTTTCCGTTTTTTTTTCTTCTTGATATCAGAAAGATTTCACACTCAGCGGCGCAGAACATCGAAACTCCACCTTAAACATGTTTAATGACATATTTCTGATTCTGGTGCAAATTTGTTGCAGCGCCTTTTCTGTCAGAAGTTAGCGTTTGTGTGTCAGTGGCGATTGTGCTAAAGCAATGTCGCTCTGTTTCACTGTTAGCGTCTGCAAAAAAAAATACATTCACAACTTCCTAGCATAGAATTCCACAGTTATTAGACGTGAAATGCCCGTCTTGGCTAGTTAGTGATTTCACGACGTGCACAATGAATGATCAATAGCGTTAGCGCTATAGATAAAGCTTTGAAGGTGATGCGTCTGAGCGAGAGATCTGAACACTGAACACTAAAGCGCCGCTGCATCACGCTTTATTTAGGCTCTTTAACAGCCTAGTGGTTCCCATTTTTCGAGGCGACACCTGCCTGATGTATCTGTTAAACAAATGAAGGCTGGGATTTGTGTGTGTGTGTGTGTGTGTGTGTGTGTGTGTAGGGTTGTCTGTATCGGCAGGACAACGCACAATGTTTTTTCTAGCACTTTCTCAGCGCCGCTATTTAAAAGCACGACCTCGTTACTCGGCCCGTCGTTCACGCTATAAATGTTTCTGGTTCAGGACGCAGTCTTCGTCTCTGAAGGACGAGCTGCTGAGCTCCATAAACCTCCACCGTTAACATGTTTCTCAGCGGGCTTCTGCTGGGATATACTGTCGCAGAAGATTCCATATTTACAGAATATGTTTTTTTAAGTTAGCAGCACGAATCGTGTAACCGGGGGAGGGAAAAATATCATGTGCAAAATTTTGGTGCGCATTTTGTCTATAAATATATTTCATCAAAATAATTGAAGAAGTTTAAGTGCGATCTCGTCACATGCTCCAGTTTCACTCTATTTAGTTTGTAGAAAGAAGCATTAAAAAATAATAATAATAATTCGTCGCTCGGAAAAAAAGTGCGAAAAATGTACAAAGGAATCATGAAACACAATAACGACAACAACAACAACAACAACAATGGGAAAAGGCGAAGTGGTAGAAGATTCAGGAGCAGCAAAGTGTGTACTAGCACCTATTTTACATTCTTACTGTTTCTCATATTAACGTACATCATCGTTAGCGTACATGCAGAAAGAATACTCATTAATAAAATGGTCACAACCCGGACCTGCCCATAGGGGGCGCAGCTTTAATGCCAACTACTACAAGTCGCACTAGAGCTGATCTGGGTGACGCCTGTGACGCTGTACTTTCGTTTCTCACAGGAGTGACGTCACAGCAGTGGAGGAACTGTTCACAAACCACAATTATTACATCACAGATCTGAAGTGGGCGTGGCCTGAAATGAAAGCACCATAAAAAGCACCTAGTGTTTTGGATTGTTACATTTTTTTTGTAAAGACTATATGAGAAGTTCTGCTGGATAATTATCTATATATTTTTAAAGTGTCTTTGTTTTTTGTGCTTTTTTTTTTCCTTGTGATTAATCTTTTACATGATAAACGTCTAGCAGGTTTTTTTTTTTCATTCATAAATAGATCACATGACAAGATTTCCAGACGTGTGCATTAACCGTACGTTCACGCTAGCAGCTTTGACGTTTGTCTTTTACGGTTGTTTTAGTAACAGCTAATATGTGGGCGTGGCCTGTCAAAAATATGGCCGTAAATAAATGTAGCAGTAGCTAAAGCGATATAGTTTTCTTGGCTTTTGTACGTTTGTTCTTAACTTTTCAAAATCTGTCGCTATATTGTATAAAATGAATCCGCCTGTCGCTTGCTAGCATGAACGTAGGGTAAGTCATATCCTACACTGTTCAGTGTGTGTGTGTGTGTGTGTGTGTGTGTGTTAGTACTCCCACAGCGTAGCATTAGCGATACAATGTGCATTAGCCTTTAACACCCCAGCATGGTCACCCTTCAGATAAAGCCCCTGCTGTGTTTTAATGGCCACTCTGTTGTAATCGCAGAATTCAAACAGGAAGTAGACCGGAGCGTCGCTGCCGCTCACGACTACGCCGTCGGCCTCCACCATCCAGTACTTCCCTGCCGAGTCTAAAACAAACACAAAGAAAGAGAGATAACGGCGGATAAAGCGCTTCGTTTTGCATCTGAAGTGTTATTCCGTTATTTGGATATAAAATTCTTCCAGATATTTCGGCTATTTTCCGACTAATCCCCACATTATCGTTGATTATGTGTATTAAAGCGCTTTAGCCGATAAGCGTATTTAATTGTCGGATTAGACTCGTTTATTCTACATTAGCCGTTTAACACTAAAAGTCAGGTTTATAGTCTTACCTCGGAGACAGTAGGCGTTGTCCTTATACTCTAACTGGAAGACGTCGTAGGAAGAGCGGTTGGAATCCAGGGTTCCTGTGCCTTGTTTACGACAGCCGATAAATCCGTCTTCGCCGCGCAGGACGATTAACGGCCGGTTAATGAGTTTCAGAACAAACTCCTCCTGTTCACCTGTTCGGCCACAAAACGCCGATTAGACGATTCTACAGCGACGCGACTGTAGCTTAAATCTCTGCTGGTGTCAGATTATAACAATATAGAAGTTATAACTAACTTAAATATACTGGTAATATATTAAACGGTGCATTCTTAATATCAATATGTTATTCAATGTAAATATAAAGAAATATAAATATCAGTATAGTAGCATTTCACCAGGTAAACATTTCTTTTTTTCATTCATTCATTCATCTTATAGCGCTTTATCCGATCTTCCCTCGGGTCACGGGGAGTCTGTGTCTATCTCAGGCGTCTATGGGTATTAATGCAGGATACACCCTGGATGGAATACCAACACACACACACACACACACACACACACATTCATACACTAGGGACAATTTTCCAAGGTGCCAATCAACCTACCGGACCGGGAGGAAACCGGAGAACCCGGAGAAAAACCCCCTGAGGCACGGGGAGAACATGCACAAACTCCACACACACACATGGCCGAGACGGGAATCGAACCCGGACCCTGGCAGTGTGAGGAGAACGTGCTAACCACTAAACCACCGTGCCCCTCCATTTCTTTTTAATAAAAACAAATATAAGAATATATATATAAGAAAATCAAATGGACACTTTTTTCACGTTCTTTTTTAAACGAGTTAATGAATGTAATTGATTTAATAAGTTCTGCTCCTCAGCGATGCTGCAGACGCTTCATTCTCTAAGAAGGATCAAGAAATGGAGTAAATTACAAAAGAATTGTTGATTGTTTTTATTCCTGGGACCATGGGGAAGCTCTGAAACAGGGACAAGGACTCATCAAATTATCTTCACACACACACACACACACACACACCTGCAGAGTCCACGGAGGCTGCCAGCTGGCCGTTCTTCTTGGCCGCTAAGTACTTGCCGTTACTGGCCTTGAGCGTGACCTTCGCTCCTTTCCACTCCAAGTCAAAGAAGCAGCTGGCTGATCTATAAAACATCAGCACAGATGTTCCAGCGATGATTTTATAATAAACACTCATGTGCTGTTACAGGAAAAGTGTCATCACTCATTGATCACTCATTAGGCCCTAATCACTGCAGAGAAACCGCAAAGGAACATGAAGTTTTTGAAGATAAAGACTGTTACTGACACTGGAGACTCCTTCCACCAACTCTAAAATGAAAGCGTTAAAATAGTTCTATTAAGAACTCCAATGCACGTACTTTTGGGTGGCGGTGCACTGGATCGCCCCGCTCACACTGAGACTCCAGTACTTCCCATTGCAGGCCCTGAAAGCACAGCGCTTGGTCTCCTGCTCCACCTCCATCTGGAAGACTTCCTGATCCGATTCTTCATCCTGATTGGCTGACAGATCGACACCTATGCACACCACAAACTACCAATCAGGGTCAATCAGGGATTTGATTTCAGTTATATTTCTAACATTTTAATTCACCTTACAGTGAAAATGGTATGGACTCTACATGGGTACACTGTGTGTGTGTGTGTGTGTGTGTGTGTGTGTGTGTGTGTGTGTGTGTGTGTGTGTGTGTGTGTGTGTGTGTGTAAACAGATTCTGAGAACTTCTTCAGCATGATTTACAGTTAAAGCTGCTGCAAGATACAAAACATAAAATGGTCTATTTTATATTAAATATAAATATTTTACCCAAAAACGCTGAGATTAGAAACACCGTGACGGTTTGGGTTCAGGTGCAGAAGCGGGTCTGTGATAATGGATGTTCCTGGAATGATGGTCACATGAGATGGACATTATGGGATGGTATTGGTGATATTTGGTGAGAAAACGAATTGGACTAAAAGCCGCACCCTGACGCGTGGACACGTTCCGCTCGTTGCTGGCGGTGAGCACCACGTGCCCACGGCTCCTCTCCAGCACGAACGCCTCGTCCTTGCCGACGCGGACGCTTTTGGCCGCCTTGACCGCGCCGCTCGGGCCGGAGGGCGCCAGGTACCTCCCCGCGGAGTCCCGGAAGGCCACCGTGCCCGCACGGAACTCCAGCGTGAACCCGGTGTCGTCGCGCGGCTCGGCGACCAGCGCGCCGCCGCCGGAGAGGAAGCGTCCGTCGGCGGTCTGCAGGTGGTATCGGCGCTCGCGGTACACCAGGGTGAGCACGGAGCCCACGCCCCACGGCGCGTCGCTGTCCGCCGCCAGCCCTCCGCGTCCGGACTGCGCGCGCAGGTAGCGTTTGCGCGCCACGCTGTACAGGTTGACCTGCGGGTGCATGGCGAGGTGCACGAACCACTTGTCGTCGGCCGCCGCGCACACCACGCGGTCCTCGGCGCCGCCCAGGTAGCGGCCGTGCGCCTCGGAGCGCAGCGACCAGCGGCCGTCGGCGTGCGCCACCACGCAGAAGCGGCAGTCCCGCGAGGGCCGCTCGAGCTCGGCGGCCACGTTGCCGTCCTTGTCGGCGGACAGGTAGCGACCCAGGTGGCTGCGCAGGAGCACCGCGCTCGAGTCTCCCCCCGCCTGATCCGCGTGCTCCAGCGTCCACACCTGCTTCTTACGCATGGACGTGGCGCACGCGTTCACCTTGAACCCGAACGCCTCCGCCGTCAGATATTTATCTTGTGCATTGATCAAGCCGAGCTGAATCGCGGTGCTCTCGCCCAAACCTCCCGAAGCCATTTTTTTGGGGTTTTCCTTCACAGGAATGTTACGGTGGAAGTGCGGGTGGGTGTGACCGGCAGCTGTGTGTGTGTGTGCGTGGACGCCTGTTGGCGTATGTGTTCCGCGCGTGTGTGAAAGAATAAAGAGAGAGAGAGAGAGAGAGAGGTATAGGGGTTAACCAGATACTCCCCCCCCCCCCCCCCTCCCCCCCGCCGCACCCCCCCCCCCCCCCCCCCCCCCCCCCCCCCCCCCCCCCCCCCCCCCCCCCCCCCCCCCCCCCCCCCCCTCCCCCCCCCCCACCCCCCCCCCCCCCCCCCCCCCCCCCCCCCCCCCCCCCCCCCCCCCCCCCCCCCCCCCCCCCCTCCCCACCCCCCCCCCCCCCCCCACACACACACACACACACACACACACTCTTCTCTCTGAATAAAGCGGGTGCGCGCACCGCATCATTCAGTACAGACCACCGTGAACGCGCGGCACCTGGTCTGCGCGCGCACCGACGGCAGCGTGATCGCGATCCTGTGACGTCAGCAGTTGCCAAGAAAATTGTTCAATTCGGAAGAAGGGAGGAAAAAAGAATCCCAATCAGCCCAAAAAATGTGGTTCCGGAACCCAATTTTTATGAGTTTCAACTCCTGACTGACACTGGAGACTCCTTCCATAAATTGTAACTAATTATTACGTTTCATGTCTGTCTACGCTACTATAGTTAACAACGCTTATTTTTGCAGATGATCAGAAACCCCAATTTTTTAACCTCCGTCATGATTTGAGAGGTGTTTCTGAAACACACAGTCACACGTGAAGCAGGTAATCAATAATCAACCCCTCACGGTGCTCACGGCCCGAATCGCTTCCCAGCCTTTACTGCTGTGTCCAGAACTGGGACAGAATGTCTCTGGAGACAGACCTAAAATTACGATTTCTCACAGCGACCTACTAAATTCTCACATTTCACATCCACAGGCCTTAAAGCAACGAAGATGCATAAAAAAACAGTCGTAATGTTAATATAAGTTTAATATGAAAGACGCTTTACAGTAACCTCATTCTCCTGCTCCAGTGAGTGGAACATCTTCACACATGTAGAGAACCGTTCTGTTTCATTCACAAGTTCACAGAAGAAGGATTTATAACGTTTAAAAATGTGTACATTTGCATGAGAGTTTACTTTAGTTTTATTTCGTTTATATTTGAATAGTGGATTGTGATTGGATGGAAGGTGAATAGACGTTCGTCGCCACCGTTCTGGGTCTGCGTTCCTCTCGACGTTTCTCATCACATCTCGAGTTTTATCACCACTGACACTGTTATCACTACAGGCTAAACTTATAAGGAACAAACTATATATCTTAGATTTATTTATTTCTGTAAAGTTGCTTAAGAACAAGATTCATCATTAAAAGGACTATACAAATAATATTAAATTGTACATATGTAAATAGTGGATTGTGATTGGCTGTGAGTGTGAGCTGACTGTGGTTTAAGGTGATGCGAGGCGTTACACCATTATAATGCGCTATACAGCTATCTTATTCCACTGATCTCACTGTTCTGAAATGATGAAAACACGCACACACACACACACACACATACACACAACACACAACACACACACACACACACCGTGCTTCTAGATATGTTATAAGCTCTTATTACCAATTCTAGTCAAACTAGTCAAATTAATTTCTAGGAATGGCAAAATCTATGTGACGTCATTAATGATGACTATTAATATGTAGATTAGTCATTAAACACCTTATTACCACTTTTGGCACTTTTCACACCTTTAATCGGTGTGTGTTATTCGTGTGCTTTCAAACCGCGCGCGCGCGCGCGTGTGTGTGTGTGTGTGTGTGTGTGTTGTGAGAGAGAGAGAGAGAGAGAGAGAGAGAGAGAGAGAGAGAGAGAGAGAGAGATAGTGGCACTCTGTGTTCTTGTTCTTTAAAAGGTAATAATCCTTCCTCTTTGCCTTATTTAGCCGATAGTACGAGTTCACCTGTCGCACTGTGTGTATGGAGCGCTCCTATTGGCTGGCTGCTCGGTGAGTGATCACACCGCACCCGCCCCAAATCCCTCTCCGAGATCAGACCTTATAGGGCAGCAGGAATCACCTGGAGCTTTCCTCACCTCCACCTGCCTGCCTTCCCCTTCCCCCTACACTCCCTTCCCCTTCCCCATCACCCTACACTCCCTTCCCCTTCCCCTTCCCCTTCCCCCTACACTCCCTTCCCCTTCCCCATCACCCTACACTCCCCCCTTCCCCATCACCCTACACTTCCCTTCCCCATCACCCTACACTCCCTTCCCCTTCCCCATCACCCTACACTCCCTTCCCCATCAACCTACACTCCCTTCCCCAATACCCTACACTCCCTTCCCCTTCCCCATCACCCTACACTTCCCAGTCCCCTTCCCCATCACCCTACATTCCCTTCCCCATCACTCCTACACTTCCCTTCCCCATCACCCTACATTCCCTTCCCCTTCACCCATCACCCTACACTCCCTACACTCCCCTTCCCCATCACCCTACATTCCCTTCCCATCACCGTACATTCCCTTCCCCATCACCCTACATTCCCTTCCCCATCACCCTACAGTACATTCCCTTCCCCATCACCCTACATTCCCTTCCCCATCACCCTACACTCCCTTCCCCTTCCCCATCACCCTACACTCCCTTCCCCTTCCCCATCACCGTACATTCCCTTCCCCATCCCCATCACCCTACACTCCCTTCCCCATCACCCTACATTCCCTTCCCCATCACCCTACATTCCCTTCCCCATCACCCTACATTCCCTTCTCCATCACCGTACATTCCCTTCTCCATCACCGTACATTCCCTTCCCCATCACTCTACATTCCCTTCCCCATCACTCTACATTCCCTTCCCCATCACCCTACATTCCCTTCCCCACCCCTACATCCCCAATCCCTACACCCCTTCCCCTTCCCCATCACCTACACCTTCCCTTCCCCATCACCCTACACTCCCCCCCTTCCCCATCACCCTACACTCCCTTCCCCTTCCCCATCACCCTACATTCCCTTCCCCATTACCCTGCACTCCCTTCCCCTTCTCCATCACCCTACACTCCCTTCCCCATCACCCTTCTTCCCCTTCCCCATCACCCTACATTCCCTTCCCACACTCCATCACCCTACTCCCTTCCCCTTCCTCCTGCTGCCTTATAGGGAAATACATATGCACCAATCATTTTATCCATTTTTCTTTACAAAAAGTGCCGTTTATTAAACATCTTAATAAACATGCGAGACAGAATGTGTGCGTGTGTATATTATAAACAAATCAACATATTTACCAGATGCACATTTTAGACAAACAACAATAAAACAGAAGTTAAATTTTTGGGAGTATATATATATATATATACTCTGCGGTTTTACGTTCCGACTTCCGCTTTCTTCGATCACATGACATCGGCTTGCCGAACCTCTGCGTCACGTGATCTTTGGATCCAACGCCATAATAGGTCATCAGCTGAGCCTGTGTGTGTGTGTGTGTGTGTGTGTGTGTGTGTGTGTGTGTGTGTGTGTGTGTGTGTGTGTGTGTGTGTGTGTGTGTGTGTCGACTTTTTAAAGGAGCAGTGACGCATAAAACACAAAAAAGTCGATATTAAAGCATTTTAAATAAAATATTATTTTCTTGTGACAGTGAAAAGTATAATAATGATACACCGGTGTGAAGCGGTTACTCTTAATACTCTCAATGAATATACACACATAATAAAGCAAATCAAAGCATTGATGTCCACAAAATGAGTTTAACTCCTGTTCTTACATTATAGCAACTATAAACATGAACCATGCCCTTATTAACCCATCCTTTTTCTCTCTCTTGGAGTCTTCTGTCATTTATATAGTGATTATGACTACACAGTGTATAGTGGGATTAGAAATCCCTGTAGAAATCCCTGTGTGTGTGTTTCAGCGACGTCCCTTTCCAAGTTTGCAGGCTGCATCATGACACTTTACATATTTCACTTCCAGATAGAGTGGAAGTGATGATCTTTCACAGCAGGTCTGCTTCTCTTCAGATCAGACAGCACTTGTAACTTTCACATCCTTCATTTTTTCACACCGAGAACGAGACGTACTCCATTAAATGACAAACTTATAACAATATCACTTATTGGTTTTCCAAAACATACCAACCCCAGGCTTTATGTGGGGAAACAAGTCACTGTGGTGCTCACGCATTACTAATGTACTGTCTTCATTCGTTTCCACTTCTAATCTATACAAAATGTCTTATCGTAAAAATGTTTTGATATTTATTCTACAGAATAACACACCAAGCCTTGTACATCTGCATTCCTTTATTCCTAAAAAAGTAGCGTTCTTCATTTTTAGAAGCAGCTCAAAAGCAACTTTAATCAGGTACGTATTACTCGTATTTTCATATCATTTTAAATGAGTGAAGGATTTGGACGAGGACTTTTGGGATCTTCACCACTTCTGCTTCACCAACAAGGATTTATTTACAGTGCTGTTGTTTTTTTTGGGAAGTGTTCATGAGGAGGTACAGGATATAAAAAGGTCAGTTCACTATTGTAATGTGATTAAAAGGTGAAGGGTTGTTACCAAAAAAAAAAGAGAGAGAGAAGAAACAGGTTACAGAATGCTGTTTATTCATTTTAGGCTGGAAGGCCAATAATTTCCTCTTTCTGTTTAAGAGAGGAAGATCAGAGAAGGTTCCCATTTCACTTTTCTTTTGCCTCGCCCTCCTTGAAAAAAAAATCCTTAAAAGGCCTTCGGTTATCGCCATAATATAGATATGCAGTGTCATGATACTAAACTAACCTTCTCCACACACCACACACACACACACACACACACACACACACACACACACAGATACTGATTGACATAACCACAAAAGCCTGAAACTGCAGCACACAGTAAAAGATTTTGAAATACCTGGTATGCATACACACTAATAAACACACACACACACACACACACACACACACACACACACACACACACACACATAAAGGGAGTGCTTATAAAGGGCCTATCCCCATTCTTAAGGAGATATAGCATTGCAGTTAGTCATCTGTATGATGTCATTACAGGTCAACGGGCGCTGGATCGGTAATCTGGTTGATTAGCAGAATCGTTGCGGCTAGCGTTATCTGTCAAGTCTGAAACTAAACGGCCCGTCCGACTCCACATGTATGATGCAAGAAGTGACCCTGCCAAGGACGTGACATGTTCATTACATGCAAACATAACGTTCTCCTCACCTCACGAAGCATAAAACATGACCTTCCCTTCCTTTTCTTCCCTCGTCTGCTTTTCAGCTGAATAAAAGTACAGTAAGAGACGGAACGATACTCATCTTTCATTTCTTTTCAGTTATTCTTCTTTGGATTGTCGAGTCAAAACTCCACCGTTTTATTGAAAGCAGGATATTTGTGATATTAAAAAGACCAAACTTTTACACTTTACAAATCTTGGCTTTTCAAGGCAGTTAGAGGCTGATTTTTTTATTGACACACACCCATTCCACACATAGTAATCATTCCACACAAAGCACAGCAGACCTTGTGAAGAATTGGGCAGCGACCACCACCTCTTTTTTTTTCTTATACAATAGTTTTTCGTGAAAGAATAAAGAAAACCACACACACACACACACCACACACACACACACACACACACACACACACACACACACATATATATATATATTTTTTTTCAATGCGTCTGTAAAATTAAATGTGCATTATATCTTACATTACAGCAGCTACTGTATTATTATTTGTACAACGTTTTTATAATAGTGTATGTTATTATTTGATCAGGTTTTTATTGTATATTGTGCATATGAACGACGTGTTACTATTAAAAAAAAACAACAAGATAGTGTCTAAATGAAAATTGCTAAGGATTTAAAAAGAAAACAATGATTTATTATAGCAGGATATGATGATATATGGAATAACAGTAATGAAATATGTGTCTAATGATGACTGTTCATGTTCAGGATCTGCATTAATGGGGCGTGGATGCACTTACATACAACATCTAACACATGGATAGAATTAATGTCCTGGGATTATAGTAAGTATTTATTCAAGCAATCAAAGACCCTGTGTGTAATATAAACACGTGTGTAGGGTTTGGTGTTAGTCAGGGGTCCGTGTATAAACACATACAATCATCTTTATCCTATTACAAATGAATGGAATCAGACACGCCCACGTGGTCTTAAACCCGGAAGTGACCCATATCAGAGAGCAAGACAATGCCGGGAGCTTTTACTTTGCATCATTATCACTGTTATTTAGTTTATTTCTTTATATATATAATATATATATATATTATATATATATATATATATATATATATATATATATATATATATATATTCATATGGTGTTGCGAGGAAAAAAACATAAATGTTTCTTTTATACATGAAAAGCAATGCATTTTATAAAGAGCCGTTATAAAAGAACAAGTCACTTCAATATCTTTCTTTTGAAAGAGTATAATTGATCAATTATTATTTCATAACGAAATTAACCCGAATTAAAAATGAATCACGTGCTGCATTCTCTGCATCCTGAACGAGCATGTTTACTCCCGAGTCACGTTTAGACCACAAAGCATTGCCATGTCGAAATGTTATTCTTAAAAATAATACATATTTATATACATGTGTGTGTTTATTTTTATATGATCATTTTGCACAAATCTTTCCAAAAGAGAAATCCTCCTTTATCCGCACTATAACCCACATCTCATCTCTCCTTCACTTGAATTTCAAGCAATGGGCCTGGAACACGCCAACTGGGTGACGGCTAGCCAATCACAGCAAGCGATACCGAAAGTTTACCTTATATGGAAGTTGCCGGCCACCGTACCGGGTATATAAGCAGAGCGCTCACAGCGCAGACGCCACTCTGAGTTTTGCAGTGCACGCGAACGCACGAGATTTTTTACCTTCTCGCTACAACTGTAATACAATCCTTTAATTCACCGGTAAGACGCGCTTTTTGTCTCTTATATAACCGTGCTTATCGATATTATAACCTTTTAAATGCTGTATTTAAAAAAAATTACATATTCTGTGTAGTTTAATGAACATTTGTCCGTTAATTTCGTCAGTTATCTTTTCTCTCACGGCGTTATTGTGTGTGGAATCGTTATTTAGTCAGATTTTGCAGTTTGATGCAATATTATTTCATTTAACTAAATCTATAACTGGATTGGATGTTTAAAAAAAAAGAATATCTATGTAAAATATAACCGTTTGTTACATCCTGAGGTAAATTAATTTTTGGGAAGTATGTGGAATATTCTGGAAGTCTTCAGTTGACTTGGCCGTGGTTGTGAATGGTGGGTGTGGCCGGGCGATGCTGGTGATGCTTTACCGGCATCCTTTCTTTCCTCATTTTTATTTCTAATGACTATTTTCTTTGTAGAAATGAAGGTTTTAATCACATTTGGTACCGAGGGGTGTTTTTTTTTTCCCCTCAAGTGTGGCTAGTCTGCAGCTGTAGAATTTTGTTTTGTGTAAAAGTAGTAAAAGACGGAGGTTTGTATGTGGGATTGGTTCAGCATGGCGCAGTGATGGAGGGAGAGAGAAGGAGGGAGAGAAACGGGGAGTGGTCGCAGCTCGAACTTATTGCCATATAAGGCAATAGTGAGTCCGTCTGGCCACTTCCTTTGTCTCAAAGCACGCAGTTTTGGGGTTGTGCGCATGCGCGCCACCTGCTGGTCATCACCAGCATCCCTGTATAAAAGGGTGTGTTCGGGTTCTCCGGGGGGAAATACGCTGCTGATTACTTAATTTAGTGTTTCTTTAATTTAACTCAAATTTTTTATTATTTTGACAGCCATGGATGAGGAAATCGCTGCTCTGGTTGTTGACAATGGCTCCGGTATGTGCAAAGCCGGATTCGCTGGAGATGATGCTCCTCGTGCTGTCTTCCCCTCCATCGTTGGACGTCCCAGGCATCAGGTATGTTTCTTTATTCATTTTTTTTATATACATAAATATTATGTATCCTTATTCCTGAGCAGCTTCTATATAAATTCTTGATGGCCCCTCCTAATTAACCGCACAATGATTATTTTAATAACTGAGTATCATGGACCCCACCTTAATCATGTTGTACTGAATTTGTATTAAAATCTCACTTGGTGAGGCACAAATGCAGCAGTTCTTAAAAAGTGAACGAAATAAGTATGCAAATAACCTTTTGCATGGTTAAGATTTGCATGCAGGAACTTGGCTTGTGACATCACACAGAAGTTTACATTCAAATTGGTTCTTTTGAAGAAAAATGTGTTTCTTCAATGAGGCTGTGATTGTATCTAATGCAAATCTGTCATTCTCTGCAGGGTGTGATGGTTGGTATGGGCCAGAAGGATTCCTATGTAGGAGATGAGGCTCAGAGCAAGAGGGGTATTCTGACCCTGAAGTACCCCATTGAGCACGGTATCGTCACCAACTGGGACGACATGGAGAAGATCTGGCATCACACCTTCTACAATGAGCTGCGTGTCGCCCCTGAGGAGCACCCCGTCCTCCTTACTGAGGCCCCCCTGAATCCCAAAGCCAACAGGGAGAAGATGACGCAGGTATAGTATTACTTTGATCACATACACTGAAGTTCTAATGCTTCATCCTATACTCTGAACTTTGTGTGAACAACACTTATTGAAATTTTTTCCCCACAGATCATGTTCGAGACCTTCAACACACCCGCCATGTACGTCGCCATCCAGGCCGTGCTGTCCCTGTACGCTTCCGGCCGTACCACTGGTATCGTGATGGACTCTGGAGATGGTGTCACCCACACCGTGCCCATCTATGAGGGCTACGCTCTGCCCCATGCCATTCTGCGTCTGGACCTGGCTGGTCGTGATCTCACCGACTACCTGATGAAGATCCTGACCGAGCGTGGCTACAGCTTCACCACCACGGCCGAGCGTGAAATCGTGCGTGACATCAAGGAGAAGCTGTGCTACGTCGCCCTGGACTTCGAGCAGGAGATGGGCACTGCCGCCTCCTCATCTTCTCTGGAGAAGAGCTACGAGCTTCCCGACGGACAGGTCATCACCATCGGGAACGAGCGTTTCCGCTGCCCAGAGGCCCTGTTCCAGCCCTCTTTCCTGGGTAAGACACGAGGATTCACACTTGCTACATCTTGTATCCTTGAAAATGAAATGATATGTAAAACTTCTGCCTCCTCCCCTCAGGTATGGAATCTTGCGGTATTCACGAGACCACCTTCAACTCAATCATGAAGTGTGATGTCGACATTCGTAAGGATCTGTATGCCAACACCGTGCTGTCTGGCGGTACCACCATGTACCCTGGCATTGCTGACCGCATGCAGAAGGAGATCACCTCCCTCGCCCCCTCCACCATGAAGATTAAGGTATGCATGCACATGGGTGTGTCTCTCTCTCTCTCTGTGTACAGTGTTCTGCTTAAGCGCCTCTATGAACCTTCTCCCTTTTCCCTTGTAGATCATCGCTCCTCCCGAGCGCAAGTACTCCGTATGGATCGGCGGCTCCATCCTGGCCTCCCTCTCCACCTTCCAGCAGATGTGGATCAGCAAGCAGGAGTACGATGAGTCCGGCCCATCCATCGTCCACAGGAAGTGCTTCTAAACAGGACTGTAAGCGGCGTGGCTGTGCCCCCCGAGGCCAGCTCAACTAAATAACCAACATGCCTTCCCCTCTCAGATAAGACCACACGGGCATGGCTTCTGCTCTGTACGACGCACTGCCTTGGGACGAGGAAACTGGAATTTCTCTGAAATTTCTTTTTTCTTACAGGGGGAGGAGCTTTCCCTAAGAGGACTCAATGTACATTTCTTTTTAGTCATTCCAAATAGTGTCATGTTTCCACACATTTCCATCCGACTCCCCCCACATTCCCGGTGGGAACTACATGACCTGTTAGTGTATGTAAATTATGTACTCAATACAAGTGTCTTTTTGTTTTTGTACCTCAGCCTTAAACTTGGTCCATTTAGTTTTGTTCTACAGTGGAAGGGGAAGAGCTTTACCCATTAGCGTGAGCTTCCCTGGGGGTTATGGGTAAAGGATCTGTGAGCCAAAGTGTCTCTGTACACTGACATGAAAACAATAAAATGTGCACATGTAAAACTCAACTCTCTTCTTTCCTTCTTTTAAACACATTTTACTTTTATACACTTGTTTTTTCCGTTTTATTTCTAGTGCTTTTCACAATGTGAATTCTCAAAGCAGCTTTACTGAACATTAAATATTTATATGGCTTATTTGTGTATTTAATTATATTCAACTCTAATGGCTTTTACACTGATGTCAGTATGTGTAATAAATACCTTGGTGCTAGTGGTAATATTAAATCTTACAGAAACTGAACACATGAAGTTCAGAATCATTACATGTCAGTGATGGTGCTGAATCCTGATTGTAGCAGTCTCCTGATATTCTAGGGCGTGTCATCAGAAAGTGGGAATAAAACAAAGTGGGTTCTGCCTCGGTGCTTGGTGTTGCTCCTGGATGGTCTTCAGGTGCTGAATCATGGCTCGGTGGTTTGTTCTCTACACTACCCCAATGATCAGGAGTCTGGGCTGTAGGGTGTGTATGGGGGAAGCCATGTGATGTTTCCAAGTGATTCTTAGTTTTATCAGCACAAATTCCTAATTGCGTTCTTATCATGAGGAAATGAATCTCCTGATGTACAACCTGAATGTTTTTGTTTTTTTTATTTAAATGGAACCCAAAATTGTTTTTGGAGGTTTGCGTTTACTTTTCTAATCTTGTATCCCATAAATTTCTTGGTTATTCATGTTTCCCGTGATATAAAGCAGCTCATTCTGAAGTTGAGCCATTGCTCACCATAGAGACGTGTTCTCCGCTTTATATGTAATCCTCCACAAAGACTTGCACCATCTCTATAAAGCAGCTTCTCCATAAGCTATTAAAATATATTTGATTACCAGGTTGTTTCCTTCATGGACATTAAAATGAAACTCAGAGTACTGAGGAACCAGGAAATGGATGTAGAAGTCTGGTGAAGGTGATCCAGAATACAGCTGTACAGCGTCGTAACATTTACAGGTTCTAACACACCTTGTGTTCATGTTACATTGATGGAGGTCTACAAAGCTAAAAGGAACCGCTCCAGCTCATAGCACTGCTCGAACCATCTCCTCATTCTCAGCTCCAAACAAATCCTGCTTCCAGACTATTCTCTCAGATTCCCTTCAATCCAAGTGTCTTCTCAAAGCCTTTTCTCTTCCACAGCTTCTTACATTATTACTCCTTCATCGTCACATTGTCCTTCATCCTGGAAAAGAACCTTCATCATCCTTTCTGTTTTTCCCAATGAATCCACATCAGAGTGTGTCTGGGACTCAGCGATGTCTCCCAAACGCCATGAACATATTCACTGTCCATGTTACACACACACACACACACACACACACACACACACACACACACACACACACAACACACACACACACGGGGACTCGTTCCCACCCCGAGAAAACTGAAAATGTCACCAGTTTACACAGTAAAACACACACACACACACACACACACACACACACACACACACACACACACACACACACAGGGAATCGTTCCCAACCCAGTTGTACACAGTAAACACACACACACACACACACACACACACACACACACACACACACACACACACACACACACACACACACACAGGGACTCGTTCCCACCCCGAGAACTGAAAATGTTACCAGTGTACACAGTAAACACACACACACACACACACACACACTCGCTCTGTTTTTCTAATAAATACTTCATATACATTTTCACATAAATAATTAAGTAATTATATATATATATATACAAAATGATGCATTTCCCCATTTATAGTTGTATATTTCCTTCACTTGGGTTCCAATTTATCTTTAATAAAATATAATATTTGTCGCCTTTCACTGTAAGTAAACACAGAATGGATTAAACATCAGTAAACACAAACACACAACATAAACAGAATCAGTGCACTATATTAGCCATTCCGTTCAGCGGGATTTAAAAGGAGCAGATCGCGGGATATGAGTGGAATTCCGCCACATCACGGACACGCTGTGATTTCACGTGGGATTTCTGCACGTTTTTGATCGGAATTCTGTGGAATTCACAATAAAACAACAAATAATCTAAGCTAACTAATGGGGGAAGGGAAAAACGGGGCACCAGCCGGAACTCGGTACATCAGTGAAAACGTTCCGCCCGAGAGAGGCGCCGAAAGCGGACCGTAAATAAGATCACTCGCTAGGTGTGTTTTTAGGAAACAACATTATTATTATTATTATTATTATTATTATTATTATTATGGAATTATATGTGTATTTAATGTATAGATGTCTGTGCACGGAGTGAAATCCATCACGAAAAAGCAGAAACAGGACGGAATGGAGGACGCAGAGGAACCGGTATGTTGTTGTTGTTGTTGTTGTTGTTTTTGTGTTGTTGTTGTTGTTGTGATTAGCGGCGGGGTGCCGCGATAGTAAACAAAAATGTTTATTATTAAAATTATAGTATAAATATTTAACTACATATATAGATTCTTAAAGGGGTTTAATTAAAAATACCCACGTTGGAATGAATGTAGAGGAGAGATCATATATAACACAATAAAGATCTCTTTCAACAATATATAATAATATATAATATATAATAAAATCTTGCAGATCGATATAAAATGATTAATATTGACATATCTTGACGAGTAAACAGTGTTTCTTTCAATGTTTCTGGCCCTGAAAGTAGCCCCGCCCACTCCTGTAATACAGCTGCTGACAGATGTGGAAATAATAATAATAAAACACCCTACAAGTTACTGTTTTTATTTATGTTCAGTCTAAAATCAACACAAAATAAATATTTACACACACACACACACACACAGAGACACACACACTCATTCATCTTCTATTCTCTTATTGCGTGTTTACATGAAACACAGTATGGAAATTTTACATGTGAATAAACTGTACAATATTGTAGGGATTTTGTAGGGAGGGAACAGCAGGTAACATGTAATAAACAAATTTCCGGTCCAAAAACATGCACAGTAGGTTGATTGGCACCTTGGAAAATTAATAATAATATGCAAATATAGGTAAACATGTTATATGTGTGTTATGTTTTATGTTGAGTTATGTGTGTGTATATATATGTTTTATGTGTGATATATATGTGTTATTATGTGTTATGTTATATATATGTGTGTTATATGTGAGTTATGTGTGTTATATATGTGTGTTATGTGTGTTATATATATGTGTGTTATATGTGAGTTATGTGTGTTATATATATGTGTGTTATATATATGTGTGTTATATGTGTGTTATATGTGTGTTATGTGTGTGATATATATGTGTGTTGTTTTTTTTATATATATGTGTGTTATATGTGTTATGTGTGTTATATATATGTGTGTTATATGTGAGTTATGTGTGTTATATATATGTGTGTTATATGTGAGTTATGTGTGTTATATATATGTGTGTTATATGTGAGTTATGTGTGTTATATATATGTGTGTTATATGTGAGTTATGTGTGTTATATATGTGTGTTATATGTGAGTTATGTGTGTTATATATGTGTGTTATATATGTGAGTTATGTGTGTTATATATATGTGTTATATATGTGAGTTATGTGTGTTATATATATGTGTTTTATATGTGAGTTATGTGTGTTATATATATGTGTGTTATATATATGTGTGTTATGTGTGTTATATATGTGTTTATGTTTATGTGTGTTATATATATGTGTGTTATATGTGAGTTATGTGTGTTATATATGTGTGTTATATGTGAGTTATGTGTGTTATATATGTGTGTTATATATGTGAGTTATGTGTGTTATATATATGTGTTATATATGTGAGTTATGTGTGTTATATATATGTGTTATATATGTGAGTTATGTGTGTTATATATATGTGTTTTATATGTGAGTTATGTGTGTTATATATGTGAGTTATGTGATGTTATATATGAGTTATGTGTGTTATATATATGTGTTATATATGTGAGTTATGTGTGTTATATATATGTGTTATATATGTGTGTTAGTTATGTGTGTTATATATATGTGTTATATATGTGAGTTATGTGTGTTATATATATGTGTTATATATGTGAGTTATGTGTGTTATATATATGTGTTATATATGTGAGTTATGTGTGTTATATATATGTGTTATATATGTGAGTTATGTGTGTTATATATATGTGTGTTATATGTGAGTTATGTGTGTTATATATATGTGTTATATATGTGAGTTATGTGTGTTATATATATGTGTTATATATGTGAGTTATGTGTGTTATATATATGTGTTATATATGTGAGTTATGTGTGTTATATATATGTGTTATATATGTGAGTTATGTGTGTTATATATATGTGTTATATATGTGAGTTATGTGTGTTATATATATGTGTGTTATATATGTGTGTTATGTGTGTTATATATATGTGTGTTATATATGTGTGTTATGTGTGTTATATATGTGTGTTATATATGTGTGTTATGTGTGAGTTATATGTGAGTTATGTGTGTTATATGTGTGTTATATGTGAGTTATGTGTGTTATATATGTGTGTTATATGTGAGTTATGTGTGTTATATATGTGTGTTATATATGTGTGTTATATGTGAGTTATGTGTGTTATATATGTGTGTTATATGTGAGTTATGTGTGTTATATATGTGTTATATAGTGTTATATATGTGTGTTATATATGTTATGTGTGTTATATATGTGTGTTATATGTGTGTTATGTGTGTTATATATGTTATGTGTGTTATATATGTGTTATGTGTATCTCTGTGTGTTATGTGATGTGTATGTGTGTATATGTGTTTATGTGTTTATATGTGTAATATTTGTGTTATATATGTTATGTATGTTATGTGTTATATGTATTTTATAAGGTATTTTGCAGATAACAGATAACAGTCGTGTGCTATTGTAGTACGCTGACCTGAGCAGAAGTGTGTGTGGTGTGTGTGTGTGTGTTGTGTGTGTGTGTGTGTGTGAACGTGGTGTGTGTGTGTGTGTGTTTGGCCCCTGTATGTTTGTGTCCAGGCTCAGTGCTCCTCAGAGGTGATTTCTCCGTCCTCCGTATCGCTCTGCGATTTCTCCGATGAGATTTTACTTCACATCCTGAGCCGCATCCCCACGTACGACCTGGTGCTGGGCGTGAGCCGCGTGTGCCGCAAGTTTCGCACTCTGTGCCAGGACAAGAGCCTGATATCTCACGTGCGTCTGTGTCAGGAGTACGGCGTGAGCGATGACGCCGTGAGGAGAGTCCTGAAGGAGCTTTGCGGCGACGTGCGTACTCTGGAGGCGGGCGGATGCTATTGGTTAAGCGGCGGTACCCTGGATGTGGTGAGCCGCTGCGTGGGACTGGTGCGGCTGGACGTGTCGGGATGGCGCGTGACCGCCGCGCGTCTGTCGCGGCTCCTGGGATCGCTGCGCCTCCTGTGTTCGCTGGCGCTGGACATCGGGACGGGATTCGACCTGCAGAAGCTGAGCGCCGAGGGCAAATCGGGCCTGTCGCGGCTGAGCGAGCTGAAGCAGACGCTGCTGACGGCGTCGTACGGCGTCGTGCCGTGCTGCATCGCCTTGCAGAGTCTGAGTCTGTACTTGGAAGTGGCGGAAGGTTGGAACGAGCCCAGCGCGCACCTCCAGCTGATGGTGGGGCAGAGCAGCGTGCCGCGGTACCACAACCTGCGCTGGTTCTCGGCGCGTCTGGGACCCGGAGAGGTCAACCGCGCGTTGCTCAGCCTCTATTTAGCCGCATTTAGCATGTGTGTCCCCGAGGGCCTCGCCGGGCTGGTCGTCGCCATGCCCGGTCCTTCCCTACCCGTTCCAGCGTCCGCCGGATTACTCACCCAGGGCATTTTATCATCCCGCAGTGCCATCAGTGCGTTTCAGCTTCCTCAGACCTGGCTAGACGGCGCCACCTTGAGGCGGGTTTTGGGATTCGGATGTCCGGCCTACCTGAACTTCTCGCGCTGCGCGGCGCCCGGATTCGATCCGCTGTGTGTGTTACTCGGCGCCGGGTGCGAACTTTCCCCCCTCCGCAGCCTCAACATGCGCGGGAAAGCCGAGGACGAGGTGGACGCAGAGGGCATCAGGACGCTGATTGAATCGTGTCCGCGACTCGCCCACTTCAATCTGACCTCCACGCACTACCATCATAACCCGCAGGCGAGGCGGGACGGGCACCTGTGCGCCGCGCTCGGGCGTCTGCGTCACCTCCGTTCGCTAGCACTTCCTGTTTGCGCGTTGTCCCCGGGACCACCCGCGCCGTCTGACAATGCGGACCTGGCCACGAGACTGTCCTCCGAGCCGCTGCTTCTCGGGCTGAAGAAGTCCAGACGCCTCGGCGTTCCCACCTACCAGCCGTCGCTTGGAAACTCGGGGGATCAGGAGCGGGAGGGCGAAAACGAGTCGTCTTTCCTCCTCCCGTTAATTACCGGCTGCCCGTATCTGGTGGAGCTGGAGCTGATCGGAACCGGCTTCCTCTCCGCCACGCCCAGGTACGAACCCGCCATGCGCAAAGATCCCGCCGCCTGCCTCTGGTCCTTCCAGGTGGGAGATGCCCACATAGCGGCGTTGGGGAAGCTTCGCTTTTTGCGCAGGCTCACGTTGGCACACCTGCCCGGGGTCCTGAAGGGGAGTGGCCTCGTACAGCTGGCTTTGGGCTGCAGGGACCTGCAGGTGTTATCTCTGGCCAACCTGGGGTCCTTAAAGACTGCAAATTACACCGCAGCCCTGCAGGAGGCGCTCAAACACTGCACACAGCTCAGGGAGTTCAGGTGAACACACACACACACACACACACACACACACAGGTTATGGCGTTTGTTGTGTAAGTAGTGTGTGTTTATGTACATGTTGGTGTTTATCACGGCAGATTGGAGCAGCCGTACTTCACCGCCAACGCCGCCTTCTTTGAGGCGCTGACTCACTGCCGCCTTCTCCAGCGCTTCTGCCTCGTCTCGCGCAACGGGACGTTCCAGCACGCCGCCGCCGTCACTTTCATGCAGTGCTGCGAGGACGTCGTGATGTTCCACATGTTCACCAGAGGGACTCTCGCCGCCTGTAAAACCCTGCAGAAAACACTGCTGGACAGGTCAGTCCCATCAACAACCCCCCCCTTCCTCCTCCTCACCCCCCCCCATACCCCCCTCCTCCTCACCACCCCCCATCCCCCTCCCCCCCACCCCCTCAAACCCCCCTCACCCCCCATCCCTCCTCACCCCCCCATCCCCCATCACCCCCCCCCCCCCCATCCCCCAACCCTTCCTCACCCCCCCAACCCTCCTCACCCCCCCATCCCTCCTCATCCCCCCTCAATCCCCCCTCCTCTCCTCACCCCCCCCCCCCTCCCCCCATCCCCCCCTCCAGTCCTTCCCCCCCTCCCCCCCCCCCCCCCACCCCCCCCATCCCTCCCCCCATCCCCCCCCCATCCCCCCAACCCCCCATCCCCTCAACCCCTCCTCACCCCCCATCCCTCCTCACCCCCCCGCCCCCCCATCCCGCCCCATCCCTCAACCGAACCCCCCACCCCTCTCAAACCTCCTCACCCCCCAACCCCCATCCCTCCTCACCCCCCACCCCCTCCAAACCCCCCCTCATCCCCATCCCTCCTCCCCCGCCCCCACCCCTCCCCCCCCATCCCCCCCGCCCCAACAAACCCCACCCCCCATCCCCTCCCCCCCTCCCCCAACTCCTCCCCACCTCCCACCAAACCCCCTCTCCTCCCCCTCCCACCTCACCACCCGCCCAAACCCTCCTCACCCCCCCGCTCCTCCCCCCCCCCTCAACCCCCCTCCCCACCCCCCCCCGCCTCCCCCGCAAACCCCCCAGCCCCCATCCTCTCCCCCCCCTCCCCCTCCCTGCCCTCGACACCTAAGCCCGGCAAACCCCTCCGAAAACCCTCCCCCCACCCCCGAGGCCCCCCCACTCACTCCCCCACCACTCCTCCTAGCCACCCCCTCAAGCCCCCGCCGCCCCCACCTCCACCCCCCCGAATCCCACCACCCCCCCCCCGCCCCCCCCACCCACACCCCAGAAGCCCCATCCCCCCCTCCCCCATCCCCCCCCCCCACCTGCCTCCCCCGCCGACTCCCCAACCCCCCCCAAGCCCAAAACCCACGCCCAAAAAGGAGAGAAGGAGAAAGCCTCCCCACCCCCCCCCATCCCCCTCCGCACCCCACCCTCCTCACCCCCCACCCCACTCACCCCCGCACCCCCCCATCCCCCTCACTCCCAGCCCCCCCCCCCCGTCCCCATCCCGCGAATCGGACCGCCCACCACCCCCTCCCGACCCCCCCCTCCATCCCCCACCCCCCCCCCCCCCCCCGAAAAACCCTCATCCCCCCCTCCCGTCAGACCCCAAGGTGAACCCCCCCTCAACCCCGCATCCCTCCTCCCCCCCCCCTCACCCCATCCCTCCTCACCCCCCACCCCCTCAAACCTCCTCCCCCCCCCTCATCCCCCATCCCTCCCCCCCCTCACCCCCCCCCTCATCCCCCCCATCCCTCCTCCTCACCCCCACCCCCGTCCTCCCCTCCTACCCCTCCCCCCCTCCTCACTCCCCCCAACCCTCCACCCCCCCATCCTCCTCCCCCCCCACCCCTCCCTCCTCACCCCCCCACCACCTCCACCCCTCCCACCCCCCACTGCCTCCTCACCCTTTGTGAGTGTGATTGGTTTCATCCTGGACAGTGAGATTGTGGTGGAAAAGCTGGTTTGTGTCAGTAGATGAATGGTTGTCAGTTGTTGTTGTTGTTGTTGTTGTTGTTGTTGTTGAATAAAGGCGTCACTTTCTTCCCTCAGTTTGTGTGCATCCCGTCCGGCCCTCAGCGTGGTGGTGTACCCGCTTCTCCACGAGGATTTGGGGAACGTGATCAGGGAAATGCCTCTGTGCCATCTGGACGAGATCACGCTCTTCAAGACGCGCGTGGCAGAAGATCCCTCCATACTGTGAGACAGAGAGAGACGCTATTTTGTGATGACGCAAGTTTCACACATTATTTGTACACAAAGGGAGTTTTGCAGGCCTTCCATTCGACGCCAAACACAACGCTGAAATCACAATAAAAAAGTGCCAAAATCACACCATTCGTACAAAACTAAAACACTGTTAGTGTGTGTTTATTTTATTTTATAATAAACTTATAGTTACAGGACATTCGTCCATAATGTGGAGGTGAAGAATGTCCTGAAGTGAAGCGTTATAATGGAATGGCGTCTCACACACCGACTGTATCATCTTTATAGCAGGGATTTTATATATATATATATATATATCTATGTATATATATATATATATATATATATATATATATATATATATATGTTGAGGATGACTGTGTGTGTGTATGTGTGTGTGTGTGTGTGTGTGTGTGTGTGTGTGTGTGTGTGTGTGTGAGGATGTGATGTGTGTGTGTGTGTGTGTGTGTGTGTGTGTGTGTGTGGTGTGTGTGTAGTGTGTGTGTGTGTGTAGTGTGTGTGTGTTTTGTGTGTGTGTGTGTTGTGTGTGTGTGGTGTGTGTGTGTAGCTGGACTATGAGGATCAGGGTGATGACATGTATATATATAATGTTGAGGATGTTACTGTGTGTGTGTGTGTGTGTGTGTGTGTGTGTGTGTGTGTGTGTGTGTGTGTGTGTGTGTGTTTAGCTGTAGCTGGACTACTATCAGGATCAGGGTGATGACATGTGTATATATATATAATGTTGAGGATGTTACTGTGTGTGTGTGTGTGTGTGTGTGTGTGTGTGTGTGTGTGTTGTGTATGCTGGACTATGAGGATCAGGGTGATGACATGTGTATATATATGTTGAATGTTGAGGGGATGTTACTGTGTGTGTGTGTGTGTGTGGTGTGTGTGGTGTATGTGTGTGTGTGTGTGTGTGTGTGTGTGTGTGTGTGTGTGTGTGTGTGTGTGGTAGCTGGACTATGAGGATGACAGGGTGATGACATGTGTATATATATAATGTTGAGGATGTTACTGTGTGTGTGTGTGTGTGTGTGTGTGTGTGTGTGTGTGTGGTGTGTGTGTAGCTGGACTATCAGGATCAGGGTGATGACATGTATATATATAATGTTGAGGATGTTACTGTGTGTGTGTGTGTGTGTGTGTGTGTGTGTGTGTGTGTGTAGCTGGACTATGAGGATCAGGGTGATGACATGTGTATATATATAATGTTGAGGATGTTACTGTGTGTGTGTGTGTGTGTGTGTGTGTGTGTGTGTGTGTGTGTGTGTACTGGACTTGGAGGAGCGCGTTACACACTGCGTACGGGAAAACCTTCGCCGTCTTCCCTGCAGGATGTGTCCTAAATATATCATATAATATTAATGTGTGCTGACTCATCATTCAGTAGGAGCTTTAAATAACGGTCATGACGTCATCACGTAAATCAATAATAAATAAATTATCATCATCATCATTAACAATAAATAATAATTATTAATATAGATAATGCTTCTGCTAATAATAATCATAATATTTAATTATTATTATTAACAATAAAAATGTAGAATAAATACATAATAATAATAATTATTATTAGAAATAATGGTAATAATAATAATAAATAATAATTAATAAATTATTACCACAATGAAGAACACAACAAGTGTCTGTCTAAACATCGGAGATCTCTGACGCATCACAGAGAGACGTGCCATAAAGAAGAATTAATAATTACTGTAATAATAATAATAATAATAATAATAATAATAATAAATAAAACATCACTTAGAAAGTTAAAAGAATAAACACCATGTCATATGTTGTGTACGAAATTCCTACATCTCCTTATAAAAGGTAAAAACAGGTCTGTGTGTGTGTGTGTGTGTGTGTGTGTGTGTGTGTGTGTGTGTGTTTGAGATCAATATGAAGACGGATAAATGTTTAAAAGAAAAATAAATATTGTGTAATCTGTGTGTGTGTGTGTGTGTGTGTGTGTGTGTGTGTGTTTGTGGTTTTGAAAGAGAAAACCCAAGCCTGTGTGTTAGTGGTTATTGTTTGTGTTAAGTTTTTTGTGTTACACGTCTTTGTGGGTCTCGTCGTCTCTTATTCAGCAAGAAACGTATTTCACATTTTATTTTCAACAAATTAAATATTCTGTAATATAAACATTACAATGTGTGTGTGTATATATATATATATATATATATTTATATTTTCCGATTACCCTCGTACGGGGATCTGTGTCTATCTCAGGCGTCTATCTTAAGGCAGGATACTGGATGGAATGCAACCCATTGCAGGACACACCACACACACACACACACACACACACATTCATACACTAGGGACAAACCACTAAAGGAAAAACACAGGGAAAGATTTTATTTCCTAAAATACAAATCAAAATGTGCATTAACAACATTTTTTATTAAGGAAAAACACATTTTTTTCTTTTCTTAATTTTTCTACGCATTTAAATAAAATATAAAATTTATCCAAAAAGTCACCGCTTTGAGCACATCATGTAATCAATGTGTATAGTAATAAAACATTTACATCATTTTTTCTTTTCTGGAAACATGTTTATATACCTGATTCTGGAACGGTTGGTGTTTGTTTGTTTAGACGTGTTTGTTTATGTGTTTACTGAAAATTCTATTTCTGAATCACTTCAACGAAATGACAACAACAACAAAGATTCATTTCGATGCACAAGATTCAATGAACCGACTCGCTAAAATGATCCGACCCGACCATCACTCAATTTGCATAAAGGGGAGGAGAGATGGACATGACTCATTGCCGCTAGGTGGCAGCATTGCGTGTTTAATCTCGCCCAGGTACTTCAGCAGGCCTACTAATCGACTTCCATACGTATTTTAAAGACTTTTATACATTAATTTGACGCCGCGAATGAGATGAAATTTCGGCGCATTATTTTAATGACGTTTTATTTTGTTACGCGGCGAATGTGAATATAAAATCTTATTTTTATGATCCAGGTCAAATAGAAAAATGCGTTTATCCATTCATCAGGTCTGATTCTATCAGCAATAACAGAAACCACGTGCTGGACAGACAGACAGACAGGGGACGGAAAGACAGACAGACGGAAAGACAGACAGACAGACAGACAGGGGACGCGGCGCGCTCTTGCCGTCCTTCACACCGCCATGCTGCCCCGCGTGCTGCTGCGCGCGCTGCGCACCGGAAGTGCCCTTCATGTCGGTCACTCTCACACGTGCGCGTCTAACGCTGCGCTTTTCCTCCCCGTCATCGCGAGAAGGTTCGGGAGCGACTCAGGGGGGGAGAGGAGGAGGGAGTGGGGGTGGGGGGGGGTGGGGGTGGAGTGGAGGAGGAGGTGGACTGGGGGGTGTTAGAGGTGGGGGTGATGGTGGAAGGAGGAGGTGGAGGTGGAGGAGGTGGACTGGTTGGAGGTGTTAGAGGTGGAGGAGGTGTCGGGGGTGGAAGAGGTGGAGGAGGTGGGGGAGTGGTTGGAGGTGTTAGAGGTGGGGGAGTGGTTGGAGGTGGAGGAGGAGGTGGACTGGTTGGAGGTGTTAGAGGTGGGGGAGTGGAGTCGGGGGTGGAAGAGGTGGAGGAGGTGGAGGAGGAGGTGGAGGTGTTAGAGGTGGGGGAGTGGTGAGGTGGAGGAGGAGGTGGACTGGTTGGAGGTGTTAGAGGTGGGGGTGATGAAGGTGGAGGAGGAGGTGGACTGGTTGGAGGTGTTAGAGGTGGGGGTGATGGTGGAGGTGGGAGGAGGAGGTGGACTGGTTGGAGGTGTTAGAGGTGGGGGAGGTGGGGGGTGGAAGAGGTGGAAGGTGGGGGAGTGGAGGAGGTGGACTGGTTGGAGGTGTTAGAGGTGGGGAGGTGGAGGTGGAAGAGGTGGAGGAGGTGGGGGAGTGGTTGGAGGTGGAGGAGGAGGTGGACTGGTTGGAGGTGTTAGAGGTGGGGGAGGTGGAAGAGGTGGAGGAGGTGGGGGAGTGGTTGGAGGTGGAGGAGGAGGTGGACTGGTTGGAGGTGTTAGAGGTGGGGGTGATGAAGGTGGTGGAGGAGGTGATGGAGGTGAGGAGATCCAGTTCGGTGATCGCTCCACAGCCTTCTCTTCCAGGATCACGTACCGGAAGTCGTCCGCCGAACAGCAGGACGCGAGGCACGCCGAAGTGGAGCAGGACGAACCGGGCCATTTCCGGTCCCGAACCCAGCGCAGGAGGACCAACACGCCGTACTGGTACCTGCTGCAGTGTAAAAAACTACTGAAGAGCGGCAAAGTGAGGAAAATACTCAGTTATTATTAATAACAACAACAACAACAACAACAACAACAACATCTCTGTGCTGAAGCGAAACTACAGTAAAGTAGTTCCGGCTCTGAGGCGAATCACGGGTTTATATTAATGCGCTTTTTCTCTGTATCTCACACACATGTAACAATAACAGGATAAAAACACACACACACACGTAACAACACACTAACAATAACAGGATAAAAACACACACACACAATAGGATAAAAACACACACACATGTAACAATAACAGGATAAAAACACACACACATAACAGTAACAATAACAATAACAGGATAAAAACACACACACACACGTAACAAAAACAGGATAAAAACACACACACGTAACAATAACAGGATAAAAACACACACACACACGTAACAATAACAGGATAAAAACACACACACACACGTAACAATAACAGGTAACAACACATAACAGGATAAAAACACACACACATGTAACACAGGATAAAAAAAAACACACACACGTAACAATAACAGGATAAAAACACACACACACACGTAACAATAACAGGATAAAAACACACACACATGTAACAATAGCAGGATAAAAACACACACATATGTAACAATAACAGGATAAAAACACACACACACACG
>JACRUU010000029.1:2553902-2568902 GCA_030449085.1 Kryptopterus vitreolus | reverse complement strand
GCCCTCGGGCGCCGCCTACACGGCTCTGTTCAACGCCTGCGCTCAGTCGCCATGGAAACAGTCGGGTCTGGAGCAGGCGCTGAAGCTGCGCCAGGAGCTGCGCAGGAAGAACGTTCCTCTCAACCCCGTTACCCAGCATGCCCTGCTGAAAGTGCTGGCGCGTGCCGGGGACCTGAAGGCCTGTTTCCAGGTGCTGCGGGTAACGTGACGCACCTCGGTCATGACACGTCCCACGTTTAGTGCAGTCTGATCTTTTACAAAGTGTGTGTGTGTGTGTGTGTGTAGGAGATGCTACAGAATGGACATGCGGTCACTCCTGAGACGTTTCACTACTTCCTGATGTGTTGCGTGGAGGATAAAGAGCAGGGCTTCAGACTGGCGCTACAGGTTCACACGCCTCTAACGACTCATTTATGCTAATTTATGCAAATGAATGCTAATTGAAGTGCGGTGACTCTGCAGGTGTGGCACCAGATGCTCAGCTCCAGTATAAAACCAGACGCCCAGAACTACGACATCCTGCTGCGTGCCGCAAGGGATTGTGGGATAGGCGATCCCGCCCTGGCCACTAAGCTGCTCCTGAGGGGGCGGGACGAGTCCGGGCCGAACCGCGAACGAGGTCGGAGGTCAAAGCCGACGGAGCTTTTAGACGCGGACGTGTTCGAGAGGCGCGTGCTGACGGACGCCATGTCTCTCGAGGCGAAGCTGATTCCCGCTTCCTCGCCGTCACCAGCGCCGGTGCAGACGTCCGTCCCGAACCTGCTGGACCCGGGAAGCTGTGGCTCAGGTGTGGTCGCCTTGGCGACAGCGAGCGGCCCGTCTGATAGGCTGGCGCTGATCGGAGACCTGGACGGCTTTCTGAACAAAATGTCCAGCGACGGATTGCAGCCCAGTATAAAGACTCTCACGCTATTGGCCGACGTGGCGGAACCCGGCAGCCAATCGGTGCGCAGCCTGATCCGTGCGGCTGATCAGGGCGGAGTCAAGCTGGACACGGGGTTCTTTAACACACTGATCAGGAGAGCGGCTAAAGCAGGAGACGTGGAAGGAGCCAAGGTTCTGGAGATGATGGAGGGAAAGGGTTTAAATCGACGATTCTGTAAAAGATGTATATATTTATTTTAATCCCCGTTTCAGGCGGTGAAGGCGCTGATGCTGGAGAGGAAGCTGAGTGTAAACCCTCAGACGTTCTGCAGCATGGCACTGACCTGTCGCACACACCACGATGGACTCCAGCTCCTCACCGACATGAAGGTCTGAACATAAAGCAGGAAAGTCATTTACGTGTCTGTATGTGACAATAAATGTAACAAACACTTGTTTTTTAAAGTCTTATTTTATTCCTTGTTTTATGTTATGAAGGGTGCTAATACTTTTGAGTGTGTGTGTGTGTGTGTGTGTGTGTGTGTGTGTGTGTGTTTCAGACGTACGGTGTGACTCCGAACGCTCACGTGTTCAGCGCTCTGATTGGTCAGGCCGTGCGGCGTTTGAACTACGCCTGGCTGCACCAGCTGCTGATCCAGATGCACCAGATGCGGGTTTCACCCAACGACGTCATCATCAAACAGCTGGAGTTCGCCGCGGCGTATCCGCCCACCTACAACCAGGTCTCTTACATCCGCTCATTTACATATGCAAATTCCACGTGTTTTATTGATGTAATTCCTTTTGTTTCTTTTCTTTTTTTTTTTTAAATGAAATATTCTTATAAGGGTATTTTTTGTAATATGTAAACATTATATAATCTTCGCCATTTTCTTTTAATAACTATCTTCATACAATTGATCTAAAACCTGAAATCTCTACAACATCTGCATGAATTGAAATAAATATATAAAAATAAGGGGGGCACGGTGGTTTAGTGGTTAGCACGTTCGCCTCACACCACCAGGGTCGGGGTTCGATTCCCGTCTCGGCCATATGTGTGTGTGGAGTTTGTGCATGTTCTCCCCGTGTCTCAGGGGGTTTTTCTCCGGGTTCTCCGGTTTCCTCCCCCGGTCCAAAAACATGCACGGTAGGTTGATTGGCACCTTGGAAAATTGTCCCTAGTGTGTGAATGTGTGTGTGTGTGTGTGTGTGTGTGTGTGTGATGTGTTGGCATTCCATCCAGGGTGTATCCTACATTAATGCCCATAGACGCCTGAGATAGACACAGACTCCCCGTGACCCGAGGGAAGATCGGATAAAGTGGTAGAAGATGAATGAATGAATGAATATAAAAATAAGTGTCTGATAGAAATCACATGTCCATGCTGGAGAAATAGAGTGGAAAGATGTGTTGTATGCAAATGAGATGATATTAGAGGGCGTGGCCTTGGCTTTTATTGGTTAATTAATTATTATTCTTTAGATGAGGTGGAATCTTTGTTCCTTTGATGTTTTAAAAGTGCGCGTGTTCACATTTCTTCGTAGTACAAGTCGAAGAACACCTACTTGGAGAAGATCGGCGGATTTCGCGGCTTCTATAAGCAGTGGCTGGAGTTCATGCCTGCACAGGAGACGCCACACCCCTGGGAGAACCATCAGCCACTCCGCACGGAGAACGAGCGAGACGGGGTCGAGTCGAGTCACGAGGCAGGGGAACCGAGGCAGTGCAGATGATGCACTAAATAAATAAATAAATAAAAGTATTACTGTCTTCTTGATATTAGTGTTGATTGAGATGTGTGTGTGTGTGTGTGTGTGTCAATCACATGTCATCCTCATAATACATAATCATAAATATGCAGATTAAGGTTTCTTCATGAGGGAAAAAAAAGGCATAAACATTAAACTGATTTTTGTGTATATGTATATATATATATATATATATATATATACAAAATAAGTTTAATGTTTGTTTTAATGTTATATATATATAATATATATATATATATATATATCGCTAAAAGTAATAAAAATAGAACTGTATCTTGAATAATGAATGAATATTCTTGATCTCCGCCCACTTCGTAAAGACACGCCCACTTCACATAACCACGCCCATTTCCTCTAAACCGCGGGTCTATAAAACTTACCGGGAATTTTTTCCTTTTATATATATATATATATCAAACGCAACCCTTAAAATATCTCAAAGCGAAAAAACAACAACAACAACAACAACAACAATAATAATTATATATACGGATTCTGTCTCTGGTTTCTTCGAGTTTCCCGCTCGTTTACAGTCTTGACGTCACTTCCGACTGGAACTTCCTATTTTTTTTTTTTTTTTTTTTTTTACGTACAGCGGAAAGTTTGAAGGTGCGGCGGTGTGGAGGTCAGTCTCTTACACACACACACACACACACACACACACACACACACACACACACACACACACACACACACACACACAGTTAAGTCTGACACGTTTTTATTTTGTGTCTCTTATCTGAAGCTGGAGAGAAAAACAGAGTGTGTGTGTGAGAGAGAGAGAGAGAGTGTGTGTGTGTGTGTTGTCCCTGGTGTTTTTTTTCCAAGACTGTGTGTGTGTGTGTGTGTGTGTAAGACGGCCACTGTGTTTGTGTGTTGTGTGTGTGGTGTGTTTTGTGTGAGAGAGTGTGTGTGTAAGACTGTGAGTGTGTGTGTAAGACTGTGAGTGTGTGTGTGTGTGAGAGAGTGTGTGTAAGACTGTGAGTGTGTGTGTGTGTGTGTGTGTGTGGGGGGGGAGCGGGGGGGGTGTGAGGGGCGGTGTGTTTGTGAGTGTGGGGGGGTAAGGGTGTGTGTGTGAGACGTGTGTGTGTGTGTGTGTGTGTGTGTGTGTGTGTGTGTGTGTGTGTGTGTGTGTGTTCATGGAGCCGAGTATAGAAGTGATAGTGCTGAGTGACGATGAGGATGCAGGTGAAGATGATGACCACACGGGGGCGCCGGAGAACTCTGTGTTTATAGTGGAGGATGACGACATGAATAACGGTGTTTATTTACAATAATTACTTATTTACTGTCCTGTAACAACACTGTTACTACATCTGTCTGTCTGACTGTCTATGTCTGTCTGTCTATATGTCTATCTGTCTATGTCTGTCTGTCTATGTCTGTCTGTCTATATGTCTGTCTGTTTGTCATCTATCTGTCTATACTTGGTGTTTGTCTGTCTGTCTGTCTGACATCTGTGTGTCTGTCTAATTTGTCTGTCTGTGTCATCTATCTATCTATATATCTGTCTGTCTGTCTGTCTGTCTGTTTATTCTTTGTATCGGTCTGTCTCTCTCTATCTATTCAACCCCTGTCTTTTCCTTCTTCTTTCTCCCTTCATCCATCTTTAATGCTGTTCTTTCTTCCTCTCTCCCATTTTTCTACACATCTATCCATCTATCCATCTGTCTATTCTTGTGATCGCCCCATCGACATCCTTCCTCCCTTTCCCTCCCCTCTCACTTTCTCATCTGCCTCCCACATCCACCCATCCATCTCTTTCCCCACTCTTCCTTTTCCTCCCCTTCTCTCGTTCTCTTCTCTTCACCCGGTTCACATCACACTATCCACTTCTCTTTCCCTCCTCATCTTTCCATCGATTCATCTGTTCTTTTCTCTCGATGTCTCTCTTTCCCTTGTTTTTATGTTTTCTTCATCATCTCTCTCTCTCATCTCTCTCTCACTCTCTCTCGCACTCTCTCACTCTCTCTCTCTCTCACTCTCTCCCTCTCACTCTCCCTCTCTCTCTCACTCTCTCTCTCTCTCTCACTCTCTCTCTCTCTCTCTCTCTCTCTCTCACTCTCTCCCTCTCTCACTCTCTCCCTCTCTCTCTCACACTCTCTCTCTCTCCCTCTCTCTCTCTCTCTCTCTCACTCTCTCTCCCACTCTCTCTCTCACTCTCTCCCTATATCTCTCTCTATCTCTCTCTCTGATTCAGACTTGTCTTTTTTCTCACAGAAGTCTCAGAGACGAGTGAAATACTGGACGAGGACATGACCATCACCTTCACCCGCAAAGCCAACCTCCTCCCTCACGCACGATACGACTGCACTGTGGACTTCAGGTATCTCACACACACACACACACCCCAACACACACACTCCAACACACACACACACACACACACACACACACACGCACACACACACACACACACACACACCACACACACACACACACACCACACACACACACACACATACACACACACACACACACACACACACAACCACACACACCACACACCCACCTACACACACACACACACACACACACACACACACACACACACACACACACACACACACACACACACACACACACACACACACACACACACACACATCACACACCACACCACATCACACACACACACCTAATTCACCCACCGCACACCACACCCCAACACACACACACACACACACACACACACACACACCCACACCCACACACCAACACACACACACACACACCTGTATCTCCTTCTCTTGTCCTTTACCTGTATGTGTTTGTCAGTGTTACAGAGTGTAACGTGTCGACGCCCGAGCGCGAGAACGCAGCGTTCTGTGAGCAGTGTTTTTGTTACGTCTGTGACCAGCTGGCGTCCCAGGTACGGAGAACTCTGCCGGAACCTCCTGTAGAACCAATAACCTCCTGTACATGACCCATGATGCATTCCCACATCGTCCCTCACACTCCACCTTTATGACGCCTTAGTGTAAGTTCTGGAACGTTCCCGGATTTTGTCACTGCAACGCTCACAAACGCAGCGTTTACTGGAAATCCATCCGAGACAAAAGGATCATGGGATATCTGCACGAGCTGAAGTTCACCTTTAACCCGGCCGACTTGGATTCGGATCTGCGGCGCGCCGGTGCGTATGGAGATATCCGATCGTAGGGGTGTGATGAAATGGGTCCTGATTAGTGTGTGTGTGTGTGTGTGTGTGTGTGTGTGTGTGTGTGTGTGTGTTAGAAACCTGCCTGCAGGATTTCTCCCGGACTTTGGCACTGAAATACTCGGCGTTCTTGGTGATGATTAAGAACCCGAATCGGAAGGTGGGCTGCGTTTGCCCGTGTCATTCCAACAGAGGCAGACCAGCAGGGAGCGGCTCGACCAATGAGGACGCAACAGGGGCGGTGGGGGCGTTGGAGGTTATGGGGATGGGATGTTCGAGGTGCTACGTGGATCACCAGAAGCTGGTTATATACGAGTAAGTGCGTTTCATTCGCGGCTTTACGTATTCCAGTCCTTGTCCTGCACGTGTATGGCGTGGTGTTTATGCCGTGGTGTTTACCCTGTGGTGTTTACGTCGTGGCGTTTACCCTGTGGTGTTTACGTCGTGGCGTTTACAGCGTGGCGTTTACCCTGTGATGTTTACGCCGTGGCGTTTACCCTGTGATGTTTACGTCGTGGCGTTTACAGCGTGGCGTTTACCCTGTGATGTTTACGCCGTGGCGTTTACCCTGTGATGTTTAAGCCGGGGTGTTTACGCCATGGTGTTTACGCCGTGGCGTTTACAGCGTGGCGTTTACCCTGTGATGTTTACGCCGTGGCGTTTACCCTGTGATGTTTACGCCGTGGTGTTTACCCTGTGATGTTTACGCCGTGGTGTTTACGCTGTGATGTTTACGCCGTGGTGTTTACGCCGTGTGATGTTTACGCCGTGGTGTTTACGCTGTGGTGTTTACGCCGTGGTGTTTACCCTGTGATGTTTACGCCGTGGTGTTTACCCTGTGATGTTTACGCCGTGGTGTTTACCCTGTGATGTTTACGCCGTGGTGTTTACCCTGTGATGTTTACGCCGTGGTGTTTACCCTGTGATGTTTACGCCGTGGTGTTTTGCCGTGGTGTTTACCCTGTGGTGCATACGCCGTGGTGTTTACAGCGTGGCGTTTACAGCGTGGTGTTTACGCCGGGGTGTTTACGCCGGGGTGTTTACGCCGGGGCGTTTACCCTATGATGTTTACGCCATGGCGTTTACCCCGTGGCGTTTACGCCGTGGCGTTTATGCCGTGGCGTTTACGCCGTGGTGTTTACCCTGTGATGTTTACGCCGTGGTGTTTACCCTGTGATGTTTACGCCGTGGTGTTTACCCTGTGATGTTTACGCCGTGGTGTTTACCCTGTGATGTTTACGCCGTGGTGTTTACCCTGTGATGTTTACGCCGTGGTGTTTACCCTGTGATGTTTACGCCGTGGTGTTTACCCTGTGATGTTTACGCCGTGGTGTTTACGGCGCCATTGTGCCCTGTTTATAGCTACGCGCCGGTGAAGGAGCACGTGAGCGCGTTTCTCGACGAGGCGATGAAAGAAAACCCGAAGAGCGGATCAGTCGTGGTGCTCGGGGCAGTTAAGCTGTTCATCACACACTGCATGCCTGGGTAAAACACACACACACACACACACACACACACACACACACACACACACACACACACACACACACACTTTAATGTAATGTGTAAATCACTTGTATTTAAATCTACACGGCGGGGGGGCGTTTCCAAACAAAAGTATTGGGTCACCTGTCACCCCCCCCCCACCCCCCCCCCCCCCCCCCCCCCCCACCCCCCCCCCCCCCCCCCCCCCCCCCCCGCCTTGTTCAAAATGTTTCCACACACACACACCTGGACTACGAGATGTTTTTAGGAGGATTGTGTGTGTGTGTGTGTGCGCAGGACCATACACGCCCCGGCGATTACACATTTCGTCTTGGAGATGTTTTGGAGGTAAATGTTATATATGTTATTAATATAATCTGTATATAAGTGTTTTTTTTTTTTTTTTTTTTTAACAAGACGACAAAAAGCAACGTTCTGTTTTCTCCCATTCTATAATTTAATGGGTTAATAAACCGAGCGAGATAATTAAATAAATAATAAACCGAGCGAGATAATTAAATAATTAATAAAGTGAGAGAGATAATTAAATAAATAATAAACCGAGCGAGATAATTAAATTAATAATAAACCGAGCGAGATAATTAAATAAATAATAAACCGAGCGAGATAATTAAATAAATAATAAGCCGAGCGAGATAATTAAATAAATAATAAACCGAGCGAGATAATTAAATAAATAATAAACCGAGCGAGATAATTAAATAAATAATAAGCCGAGCGAGATAATTAAATAAATAATAAACCGAGCGAGATAATTAAATAAATAATAAACCGAGCGAGATAATTAAATTAAATAATAAACCGAGCGAGATAATTAAATAAATAATAACCCGAGCGAGATAATTAAATAAATAATAAATTGAGTGAAATCGGGTCCTCTTTGCTCTGGTGCTTTTATTCACACCCCAGATTAAAGAAAACCCGTCAATGCTGTTAAACGTGTGTGTTTGATGTTTACTTACTTTTTTGTATTATTATTATTATTATTTTTATTCAGAGCGATATCGATGGTGCAGGTTTGGTTGGTGGACGGCGATTTTCCGATCTCCTTCATCAAGCAGCTGCAAGACTTCTTCCAGGTTCTCCCGCTTCCTCCTGACTTGAGGAAATTCAGAAACAGGTCAAAATGAAAAGTGCACTTTTTATTTCCCATCCGGAACGATCCGGAACAGACCCGTTTAGACGAGATCTCCTTCGATTTCTGTCTGTAGTCTGGACGTGCTCTCGTGGGGCGACCCGTTGCTGTCAGCGGTGCTGAAAGGTCAGAACGTGACCGGGGTGAGGCAGGTGAAAGGCCGCCGTCAGGAGACGCTCCACGAAACGGCGCTGGTGGTCAGAACCCGGGTTCTAAAACTCCAGCAGCAGAACAGGTTCCTTCATGGGGGAGATGATGATGATGATGATGATGATGATGATGATGATGTAACTCGGGTGACGGTCAGCAGGAAATCAGAACGTGTGTGTGTGTGTGTGTGTGTGTGTGTGTGTGTGTGTGTGTGTGTGTGTGTGACTCAGGTTTCGTGAGCTGGCGCGGTACCTCAGACACGTCAGGAGTGACAACGCTGCCAAGTGAGTCCCCTAACCGCACGCTAACACCACACACACACACACACACACACACGTCGTTTATCACTGAGAGCGCTCATGTTTCGTTTTTCTTTATAAAGACTGCAGATGATGAGAGACTGGGTTCCTCTTTACCTGTGCAAGGTAATTTTATTTATTCTGGTGGGAAATCATTTTATAATATTATATAGAACAATGGTTTGTGATTGAAGATAATCGTGTGTGTGTGTGTGTGTGTGTGTGTGTGTGTGTGTGTAGGTCGGCGATTATAACAGTGCAATGGATTACTTTTTTAACCCGGTGTACTCGTGGCCCGCCTCCAGGCTCAGTCCTGCCCAGTTTGGTGCCTACCTGACAATCTTCATGTCTGGCCACGTCCCCCACGCCATACCACACCCACCGCAGGTCGAGTTCAATCCCTACTCGCAAAACGTCCACCCGGTTCAGTCCGATCCTTTACTCAGCAGCACATGGATTCCTATCACAGGTAAAGGTGGAGATTTAACCCTGTAAATGTGAATCAGAATCAACTGAATCACATTCTATAAACATGAATCAGAATCAACTGAATCACATTCTATAAACATGAATCAGAATCAACTGAATCACATTCTATAAACATGAATCAGAATCAACTGAATCACATTCTATAAACATGAATCAGAATCAACTGAATCACATTCTATAAACATGAATCAGAATCAACTGAATCACATTCTATAAACATGAATCAGAATCAACTGAATCACATTCTATAAACATGAATCAGAATCAACTGAATCACATTCTATAAACATGAATCAGAATCAACTGAATCACATTCTATAAACATGAATCAGAATCAACTGAATCACATTCTATAAACATGAATCAGAATCAACTGAATCACATTCTATAAACATGAATCAGAATCAACTGAATCACATTCTATAAACATGAATCAGAATCAACTGAATCACATTCTATAAACATGAATCAGAATCAACTGAATCACTTTCTTTAAATGTGAATCATAGCTGTTGCTATAGAAATGATAAGAAGTGTGTGTGTGTGTGTGTGTGTGTGTGTGTGTGTGTGTGTGTGTGTGTCACATGTACCTTTTTTTTCCAGGAGGCTCCCAGCTGAAAAGACCAGAGGTGCTGAAGTTTGCGCTGCGAGTCCTGAAGAGTAACAATGCCGTCTTTGCACATGTGAGTGCGTGTGTGTGCGTGTGTGTGCGTGTGTGTGTGTGTGTGTGTGTTTGCAGGCCTTTGTGTGTGTGTGCGTGTGTGTGGTGCGTGTGTGTGCGTGTGTGTGTGTGTGTGTGTGCGTGTGTGTGTGTGTGTGTGTGTGTGTGTGTGTGTGTGTGGAATATGATTTGTCCGAACGTATTGTGGGAAGCTGACCGTTTGTTCTCCGCACAAGTCTGAAAGATTGCTTTGATGTTGGTGATCGGTGAGGTCGTTAGGGGCGGAGCTTCTGCTCGTCTCGTCGCCGGTTGTTCAGAAGTCCGGGCACTGAAACGCCTCCGCATCCGTCCGCTCACAAGAACACATCACAAGTCCTTCATCTGTGTTATCCTGTGTGTGTGTGTGTGTGTTGTAGAGTGAAAGCTGGGTAAAAGTGCTGAAATTCGCCAACATGTCGTCTCCTTCCGGTCCAGACGGCCCGTGTTTACCAGAACCCGACTACGACTTCCTGATCGTGAGTGTCCGTGAGGAAGACGTGCTAGAAGGTGTAAGAACCCTGTCCTGTGTGTCACTGTGTGTGTGTGTGTGTGTGTGTGTGTGTGTGTGTGTGTGTGTGTGTGTGTGTGTGTGTGTGTTTTAGAGGGCGAAGGACGCCACGGCGGGAATCCTCAGTGAGCTGAATCGGACGACACGGATCCACATTCCCAAGAGCTTTCAGAGCGTGAGCGGCGTTCCTGTGTAGCGTGACGGTGTAACACACGCGTGTGAATGCTGTGTGACATGTTCCTCTCTCTCTCTCTCTCTCTCTCTCTCTCTCTCTCTCTCTCTCCTTTAGGGATATCCAGAACAGGCCTTATTACTCTTAACCACACAAGCTCTCGCCTGGCGTCTCCTACACACACGACTCAAACCCATCTTACCCATCATCCTCACCTTCAAAGTCAGTCCTCTACATGCATCCACCCGTCTCTCTCTCTCTCCCTCTCTCTCTCTCTGTCTCTCTCTCTCTCTGAGTGTCTCTCTTTTCTATTTGTCTGAGCGCTCTCTCTCTCTGTCTGAGCTCTCCCTCTGCCTGCCTGTCTGTCTGTTTTTCTCTGTCTGAACTCGTCCTCTCTATCTCTCTCTCTCCCTCTCTCTCTCCCTCCCTCTCTCTCTGAGTGTCTCTCTTTTCTCTTCGTCTGAGCTCTCCCTCTGGCTGTCTGTCTGTTTTTCTCTGTCTGAACTCTTCCTCCCTATCTCTCTATCTTTCTCTCTCTCTCTCTGTCTGTCTTTCTCTCTCTCTTTCTCTCTCTCTCTCTGTGACTATCTTTCTCTTTTTCTCTCTCTCTGTCTGTCGTTCTGTCTTTAGGTGTTATTATTGTAATATCACTGTAACATCACACCATATTTAATATTTTGTCTCTCTCTCATGCGCGCGCGTCTGTGCGCGCGTGTGTGTGTGTGTGTGCGTCTGTGCGCGCGTGTGTGTGTGTGTGTGTGTATAGTCGAACCCCTGGGTGATGCGCTGGTTGTTCAGCAGTCTGGTGGTGCAGCCGCAGGTACTTGTGGATTTGTTGTGTGTGATTGTGGAGGAGCTCCTGGATGGACGGTGCAGATCGCTCCTGAGGTGCGTCGTTTCCTGCCTTATAACGTGTCGGAGTGAAAAATAAATGTTTATTTATGTTTATTAGATGTTTATTTATCTACTGAATAATACAAGATTCATGTTGAACTCCAGGATGCAGGACACGGTGGAGCACTTCTTCATCGCCGGTTTCCTCTGCCTGTTCTTCCTGGAGCCGTGTGTCGTTCTCCATCACAACACTTACCCCACGAACCATCTCCTGGCCAAGTGGAACGAGTACGAGCTCTCCGCATGTTACATCATCATTCCATATTTACACCCCGCACAGATCACGTACGATTACATACAATCACATACGATTACATACAATCACATACGATCACATACAATCACATACGATCACATACAATCACATACGATTACATACAATCACATACGATCACATACATACATCACACAATCACATACGATTACATACGATAACCTACATACAATCACATACGATCACATACAATCACATACAATCACATACGATTACATACAATCACATACAATCACATACAATCACATACGATCACATACAATCACATACGATTACATACAATCATACGATTACATACAATCACATACGATTACATACATCACATACATTACATACAATCATACGATTACATACAATCACATACGATTACATACGATCACATACGATTACATACAATCATACGATTACATACAATCACATACGATTACATACGATCACATACGATTACATACAATCATACGATTACATACAATCACATACGATCACATACAATCACATACGATTACATACAATCATACGATTACATACAATCACATACGATTACATACAATCACATACGATTACATACAATCATACGATTACATACAATCACATACGATCACATACAATCACATACGATTACATACAATCACATACGATCACATACAATCACATACGATTACATACAATCACATACATACATACAATCATACGATTACATACAATCACATACGATTACATACATACATACACATACAATCATACGATTACATACAATCACATACGATTACATACATCACATACATTACATACAATCATACGATTACATACAATCACATACGATTACATACATCACATACGATCATACATACGATTACATACAATCACATACGATTACATACATACATACGATTACATACAATCATACGATTACATACAATCACATACGATTACATACATACATACGATTACATACAATCACATACGATCACATACGATACATACAATCACATACGATCACATACATACATACAATCATACGATTACATACAATCACATACGATTACATACAATACATACGATTACATACAATCACATACGATTACATACAACATACAATCACATACAATCACATACGATTACATACGATCACATACGATTACATACAATCATACGATTACATACAATCACATACGATTACATACGATCACATACGATTACATACAATCATACGATTACATACAATCACATACGATTACATACGATCACATACATACATTACATACAATCATACGATTACATACAATCACATACGATTACATACGATCACATACGATTACATACAATCATACGATTACATACAATCACATACGATTACATACATACATACGATTACATACAATCATACGATTACATACAATCACATACGATTACATACATCATACATACATACAATCACGATTACATACAATCACATACGATTACATACGATCACATACGATTACATACAATCATACGATTACATACAATCACATACGATTACATACATCACATACGATTACATACAATCATACGATTACATACAATCACATACGATTACATACATCACATACATTACATACAATCATACATACATACAATCACATACAATCACATACAATCACATACGATCACATACAATCACATACGATCACATACATACATACACATACACATACATACATACAATCACATACAATCACATACGATTACATACAATCACATACGATTACATACAATCACATACGATCACATACGATTACATACAATCATACGATTACATACAATCACATACGATTACATACGATCACATACGATTACATACAATCATACGATTACATACAATCACATACGATTACATACGATCACATACGATTACATACAATCATACGATTACATACAATCACATACAATCACATACGATCACATACGATTACATACAATCACATACGATTACATACAATTACATACAATCACATACGATCACATACGATTACATACAATCACATACGATTACATACAATCATACGATTACATACAATCACATACGATTACATACGATCACATACATTACATACAATCACGATTACATACAATCACATACGATCACATACGATCACATACAACATACAATCATACGATTACATACAATCACATACGATCACATACATCACATACGATTACATACAATCATACGATTACATACAATCACATACGATTACATACATCACATACGATTACATACAATCATACGATTACATACAATCACATACGATTACATACGATCACATACATACATACAATCATACGATTACATACAATCACATACGATTACATACAATCACATACGATCACATACAATCACATACAATCACATACAATAACCTACAATCATCTACAATCACATACAATCACATACAACATCACATACAATCACATACGATTACATACAATCACATACGATAATCAATACCAACCGCTTTTATTCCCCGTGTCTGAACACACACACACTCTCTCTCTCTCTCTCTTCATCTCTCTCTCTCTCTCTCTCTGTGCAGGTTTGAAAACCCCTGGCAGTACCACCTCAGATGCATGCTGGAAGTCACCGTAAGGAACCTTATTATTATTATTATTAAATTTACATCATTATAATATTAATATTATTATTATTATTATTATTATTATTATTATTTATTGATTTCGAATGTGTTTTTATCAAACCTGGACAATAAAATTTGTTTATGATATGACAAAAACTGACCACTAGAGGCAGTATAGCACCATGTTCACCAATAAATGAACCAATCAGGTTTTGCAAAAGGTCGGAAACTTTCCATGATGACGTCATCGGGAGAATGTTGGAAAAGTTGATGTAATAGTGACATCGCATGTTTGGGAAGTGGAGAGAAATAATTATATAATTATATATATATATATATATATATATATATATATATATATATATATATATATATATATATATATAATATATATATAATAAATAATATTTATTTGCGTCTCCGTTTTGTGCAGGAGTCGAGTCTAAACCCCCGGACAA
>JACRUU010000029.1:2543902-2548902 GCA_030449085.1 Kryptopterus vitreolus | reverse complement strand
GGGCCGTGACTTCTCTGAATGGACTTCTCTGTTCCGAGCACCTCGATACTCTCTCCGCTGCTGACGCTGTCCTTCATCGGCGCGGGAACGTCGTCGGACTTGCAGCGGCCTTCGGTGGGAAAGTTCGGCGCCGAGTCGTCACACGGCGAGGCGGGACCGGAGTCGTCTGCGTTTCGGTGCATCTCCAGACGGATGGGGACCATTTCCACACACGACGCGTACGACTCCAGACTTACAGGTTGGCTGTGCAGTGGAGAAACAGGGCGGAGCTTTGGAGAAGGAGGGTGTGGTCGGGAAACCTGCTGACCCGCTTCTGGATCCGGGTTCTCGAACAGGAAGTTGGTGGACTTTAAGTGCCGGAGCAGGTTCTGGGTGCGATGCTGAGCGAGCAGGTGGCTGTTGTCTCCGCGGAAGCTCCTCTCGATGGAGCCGAGCTGGTCCAGGGCCTGCTCCAGAAAGTACTTATCACAGAGTTCGTCCAAGTTCTTCAGACGCTTGTCGAACTGGCGACACGTGCCGGAGCTCACCAGCTGCGGAGTGTGCGAAAGTAAACGCTCCTCCGCCGGGCTCTGGGAATACGGCATGTCGGGGTCGAGGTCGGGCTCCAGAGAGCGGAAGGCATCGTCCGGTTCATACGGCAAGAATTCCGGGTCCCGGAGCTTCCTGTTGGGATACGAGGTGATCTGTTTCAACAGGCTTCTGTGTTCCCGGACGGCTTTTTCCACGTGAGCAAGCTCGTCCTCTTTATCCGCCCACATGACCGACCGCCACGATGCCCTCTGACCTTCTTCAGTCGCCTCAGGCTGCTCAAACGCTCCGCCCTTGTTTTTCTCGCCGCCGTTGCTCGTGACCGGCGCGTCACGTCGTGCCTCACTTCCCTTTTTACCAAATCTCGGCACGTCGAGGGTTCGATCGACTTCCATAAATGCCGAGTTACATCTGCGTTTCTCTTTCAGTTCCTCTTTCGTCGCGATGTTTGCGTTTTCCGTCTCTACGGGCCTCGAACCTTCACCCTTCCCATCCATTCCGTTCCTCTCGGCAGCTTTTAGTTCTCCGAGTCGCTCTTGGTTCATTTCCCTCAGCAGCACGAATCGAGTGTACTCCAAATCACAAAGTTTTTTCTCCAACTCTTTGGCAAAGTTCTTCCTGTTCCCGGTCTTCAGACACTCGGAGGCTTTGGAAAACTCCGCGGAAAGTTGGCGGAAACAATTCAGGATTTTGTCCTGTTCCGACGACACGTAGGCCATGCAGAAGGGCCGCACGAAGCCCCGAGCCTCCAGGTCGTACAGGGTTAAATGGTGCACGTAGGCGTAGGCTCCTTCTCCCGAGTCTCCCAGCACCACTTTTGCGTCCTCTACGAAGTTCAGTCTGGGATGGCCGCTTGCCGCGGCCCCTGCCGACGTCGTCTGGTAGTCCACGGACATGATCCTGAGCGAGAAGTGGTTGAGGTCGAACGAGCCGCACGCTTTGGATTTGTCGGGAATGGTCAGTAACGGCTGAGGACCCACTTGCTCGGAGAACTCCGACACGAGAACGAAATCCTTGACGAATCCGGACGGCTTCCACCACGGCGAGGCGTCCTCCGAGTGCAGAGGAACGCTCAGGTCGGACGGAAGCCCTGAAGATTCCGTGGACTGTTCCAGGAATTCTGTGTCGCTCGTGAAAGCCAGCAGATCCGGAGAACCGATCATGACGATGATAATTATAATATCACCTTTATAATGCTGCATACAGGTCTTATAAACCCCTGTGAGGTCCGGCTCCGGGGGCCAGTACGCTGCGCTCAGGGTCCGCTGTGAACATGACACGTGAAAATGTGTCGGCTGCGGCAGCAGGACGCCCTCGGGATCACTTCCACACCCGGATCACCTCCACACTCTGGATCACCTCCACACCCGGATCACTTCCACACCCGGATCACCCACACCCGGATCCACACCCGGATCACCTCCACACCCGGATCACCTCCACACCCGGGATCACCTCCACACCCGGGATCACCTCCACACCCGGATCACCTCCACACCCGGATCACCTCCACACCCGGATCACCCCGGATCATCACACCCGGATCACCTCCACACCCGGATCACCTCCACACCCGGATCACCTCCACACTCTCACCTCCACACCCGGATCACTTCCACACCCGGATCACTTCCACACTCCGGATCACCTCCACACCCGGATCACCTCCACACCCGGATCACCTCCACACCCGATCCACACCCGGATCACCTCCACACCCGGGATCACTTCCACACCCGGATCACCTCCACACCCGGATCACCTCCACACTCCGGATCACTTCCACACCCGGATCACACACCCACACTCGGGATCACCTCCACACCCGGATCACCTCCACACCCGGGATCACTTCCACACCCGGATCACCTCCACACCCGGATCACTTCCACACTCCGGATCACCTCCACACCCGGGATCACTTCCACACCCGGATCACCTCCACACCCGGATCACTTCCACACTCCGGATCACTTCCACACCCGGATCACCTCCACACTCGGGATCTCTTCCACACTCTGGATCACCTCCACCACCAAAAACACGATCAAAAAAGATCTCACACGCGCGAATCCGACTTCCGTTAGTCCAGACACGCAGACGCTTCTGTCACGTCTGGAGTTCACGCGCTCCGGATAAGAAGTAAACAGCGCGAGGCGTCCGGGGGGGATCTGCCCTCGGTAACCGAAACTAGTGCTCGGATCACACCACGTGACCAAGCTGGAGCGAGAGGAGGGGCGGGCGCGGGGTGGGGGGGGGCAGTAGAGCTACCGTTAGAACACACACACACACACACACACACACACACACACACACACTCATACTCACACACACACACATACTCACTCTGTCTCTCTCACACACACACACTCACTCACATACACACAAATTCACTCACACACACTCTCAGTCTCTCTCTCTCTCTCTCTCTCTCACACACACACACACACACACACTCACTCTGTCTCTTTGTCACACACACACTCACTAACATACACACAACTCACACTCTCACTCACTCACTCCACACACACACACACACACAACCTCTCACACACTCACACACACATACTCTCTCTCTGTCTCTCTCTCACTCACACACACACACTCATACTCACTGTCTGTCTCTCTCTCACACACACACTCACTCACATACACACACAAACTCACACACACTCCACTCTGTCTCTTTTGTCAGACACACACTCATACTCTCACTGTCGGTCTCTCTCTCGCTCACACACACACAACACTCACTCTCACACACACACTCACACAAACTCACACACACACACACTCACTCTCACACACACACACACAAACTCACTCTCACACACACACACACTCTCTGTCTCTCTCACACACACACACACTCATACTCACTCTCTGTCTCTCTCTCTCTCTACACCACACACACACACACACACACACACACACACACACACCAAACCAAACCGGACTTATTTCCGGTACCGGAGCTTTTCCTCTCACCCCGAACTCTATTCCTCCTTTATTCATGTCCAGGATGACGTCATGAAGCTCCTCCTGTGAAAGTTCTGAAATAACCCAAACTGAAACACGGTAATATTTACATCCCGTAAAACATCTCATGCATTTTATTACTATTTACAGTTTTGTAGTAAAAATTCTGCATAAAGATTTTACATTTATTTAACGCTTTTCCCCAAAAGTTATAACGCGCTATAAGGCACCGGCTACAAAATACACGCGGTTTTACAGAACGGAATGAAGAAAGTCTGGAACTTTTCATCTCACTGTGAGGAAAGATAAATATAATCCCTTCATCAGACCAGGAGCAAACAAATAACATCATGTAAACAAAAATCGTTCCAATAAACAAGTCTGTCATTGATGAAACAAACACATTCATGTCTCAAAATACGTTTTTATTCACCTAGTAATGAGAGGAAGAAGACTTCAGCTCACACACACACACACACACACACACACACACACACACACACACACACACACACACACACACACACACACACACCACACACACACACACACGCTCATCCTCAGCAGATCATTTACATCAGATTTATTTTATGGATATTTTTATTGCATTTTCTTTTAAAGCTCTGGGGTTCAATAAAGTGCCATCGCTTATATATTTATCAGATTAATAAACAATAACCCCCCCCCCCCCCCCCCCCCCGTATTACTACCTGCAGCACGGTTTTATAAACCTAATCTCACACACACACACACACACACACACACACACACACACACACACACACACACACACACACACACACTATTACACCTCCATTGTGAAGGGTGTTTGTGATGTGCGGTTTGGATACGGGGGAAAGAAAAGCCCTACAGGACCCGGCGGTGTGACGAGGTTCATGTCACGCTGTAAGATGACGTCATTTATACAGAGAGCATGTTGGGAACGATCAGGAAAGTCGGTGGATCTCGGAGGATCTTTGGTGATCGTAGCGTTCGATCGGATAAAGACGTGGCTTTTTCTAGCGGGAGAGTAAACGACAATTTCTCAGGGATAATAAATAAAAACGACATACTGTGTGTGTGTGTGTGTGTGTGTGTGTGTGTGTGTGTGTGTACAGTTAGGAGTGTTTATTAGACCCAGGCTCGGTTATATGAGCAGGATCTCGGGCTCGCTCACGGCGCAGTACAGCATGAAGCCCATCTCGTCGATGTGGTCCTCGGTGAAGCCCTGCAGCAGATTCACCGCCGGTTTAAAGTAACTGGGAAGGAAACCCGTCTCCAGGAAGCCGATCAGCTCGGCGATGGCCTGCTGGAAGCGGTCCGAGAACGCCGCCTCCGTCCAATCGGACTCCTTGTCGCTCATGTGCAGGACCACGTTGCTGAGCTGAGCGCCGGTCAGCTTGTGGAGGGCGGGGCAGTTCCGGCACGCGGCCTTCAGCGTTTTCAGGCACTTCCTCCTGACTCCGTCGTCCGATTGGTCGAGGCAGGCC
>JACRUU010000029.1:2531402-2541402 GCA_030449085.1 Kryptopterus vitreolus | reverse complement strand
GACGGGAACACGGTCGGGAACACGGGTCGGGAACACGGACGGGAACACGGTCGGGAACACGGTCGGGAACACGGTCGGGAACACGGTCGGGAACACGGACGGGAACACGGACGGGAACACGGTCGGGAACACGGTCGGGAACACGGACGGGAACACGGTCGGGAACACGGTCGGGAACACGGACGGGAACACGGTCGAACACGGTCAGGAACACGGTCGGGAACACGGACGGGAACACGGACGGGAACACGGACGGGAACACGGTCGGGAACACGGTCGGGAACACGGTCGGGAACACGGTCGGGACGGGAACACGGTCGAGGTCGACGGAACACGGTCGGGACGGACGGGAACACGGACGGGAACACGGTCAGGGTCACGGACAGGAACACGGTCGGGAACACGGTCGGGTTCAAATACAGTACGAGAAACAGGAGAGCACATGATATTCTCATGATATATCAAGCTGAACTCACACACACACACACACACACACACACACACACACACACACCACACACACACGACAGATCAGATCACGTCCAGGCCGAGTGATGTCACGTTTTAAATTTAGTGTGAACACCTGCTACTGTTAAGATTGTGCAGAAATAAACGCCACACTGTACAACGAGGAAATCTCCCAAAAACATCACTGTATTCAATTCACATATCTTTATATATATATATATATATATATATATATATATATATATATATATATATACTACAATACATACATACACACACACATACATATATATATATACACACACACACACACACACACATATATACATGTATGTGTATGTGTATGTGTATATATATATATATATATATATATATATATATATATATATATATATATATATATATATATATATATATATATATAAACATACATACACACACACACACACACACACACATATCATATATATATATATAACACCTGTTTAAACACGCCTTCTAATTCAATGTGTCTTTATTTTCAACACTGTATATAAATAATGTATAATAAATATATTCCTGGATTTGGACTGAATCAGTGTCACCAGTAAAGCACCATCACACCATCACACGCCGCATGTGTCACCATCAGGAAGCGTCTGTTCACATCCCGTACATTTAACACAGACACGAGGATGAAAATCCTCCAACATGGACTCGTCAAACCAAAGAACACTTCTGCTGTGATCTACTGTCCAAATCTCAAGTTTAGGTTTCATCGCCACACACAGTCCCTGAAGGGCAGAATACGGGAGCTCTGTGGTTAATGCATTGGCGCCGAGATCAGAAGGTCGTAGGTTCAAATCCCACAATCACCAAGCGTCCAGGAGCAAGGCCTTTAACTCCTCAGCTGTAAGTTGATGTAAATACCAAGTGACGTAAATGTAAACGATGCCGAAATGCATTTATGTAAATTTCCTGTGCACAAGACAACCGGCGCTCGAAAGCACATTACTGCAAGAAATGTCACATGTAATATTTTGGTGTAAAACACGCGTGATCAGAAATCCATTCCACGTGAAAACCTCACCATCAATCTGGCAACATGCACCAAAGCTACATGGATCTACTACTATTCTGGTGTCGTGAACATGTTTTTATTCAGTACATAATAATAACAATAATAACATACTTACAGGGATGTGACTGCAGTAATATATACTATATAATAGTGCTGTTATAATTCATTATAATGGCATTAATTTGAGTATATTTATAAAAAAAGATCAAGGAATAAATAAACAGGTCCTCAGATATAAATTCCTCCAAAAAATTATCTGTAAACAATAAACATGAATAAACATTAACGATGCACAAAGCGTAAACTCCACTATGATGCAAAACGTCCGGCAATTAAACGCGTCCGTGTGGAAACATAGCGAAAGTTGATTTCCGTGTCTTGATGTTTTACGTCATTATTATTAAACATTTACAAAAATAATTTCTCTTCATATTGAGTTTGTTTTCACTAATAATAACAACAATAATAATAATAATAATAATAATAATAATAATAAATGTGAATAAAGCTCCCTATGTATTCATGCGCATGTTAAGTAGAAAAGTAAACACTTGTTAAGATACATTTAGGACAAATACTAATGTACAACTTTACTCGTGTATTTAATTATGAGATATATTGTTTAGTAAACATAAATACACATACATTACACAGAGCGAATTTCTCTTGATTTCAGAGACATTCCGGACCGGAAGTCAGATTTCTCCACACACAGTTTTTCCTCGATCACTTTAATCCTGAAATGAATGCCCTTATTTAGTTCCTGTGCATGAATAAGAACGTTATAATCGCTATTAGACCTTTAAATATTAAAGACACAGAGAATGACTGCTGCAGGGGCCTGTACGGTAAATACACACAAATAAACACGTTGACTCGTGAATATAAGATTGTGAAATGATATGTAGTAACTTAATAAATATGAATATGAAGCGTTATAAACGGTGTGTTTGCTAACACACACAACTTCTCCATGTTGTTGTTGTTGTTGTTTGCTAGCACGCGCACTAGCCTGAGGGGATAAACAACTCGACTCGCTCACGGGTTACTTTTTATTTGTTGTTATTTGTTTACTCACCGTCTTATAATCTTCTCCAAATCATTTCCAAAATAAACTCGGAATTAAAAATTAAACACGGCTTCATGACTCGAGGTCACACACACAAACACACACACACACACACACACACACACACTCTGTTCCGCCCATTAACGTACACCAGCTACGAAAACCCTCCATGGCCAGCTCTGATTGGAGGACACGTTTTGATTGACGTGGACCGACACCAATAGTAAGCCGGTACGGTGTACATGTGCCCAATCAGCGCACGGATATTGAGGATCCCTGCAGACGTGACGTACGTGAGGGATTTGTTTGTATTTAAGTGAACCGATCTAACGCTATTTATATGTTTAGTGTTACAAACAATTAATTTTATGGTTGAGGTTTGTGTTAATGCACTTGTAAATAGAATAATAGGAATAAAAAGCTAAACAAACAAAAGCAAGCGTCGTCCTCCCACACCAAGGAAGTGCTTTATTCCTCTTATACCTCATAATATGGATATTACGTATTTTTTTCCTCTTATAAAAGATTTATAACAATATACAATGCGTTAAAAAGTCCTCATTGTGATGTGATGTTTGTACGTCTTATGTCTGTTACAAAAGCACTAAAACTGCGTTAGATATAATTTACATTTACGACATTCAGAAGATGCTTTTATTCAGAGCGACGCACAAAAAAAGCGTTTCTATCAATGAATAAATCAAAACCGGTTTGATTTATTCATATTGCAAACTTAAGATCAACCAATTTTTTTTAATATTTAAAATAAACTTCAAGACAGTGAAAATCAGGAAAAAGTGTTTCAGGTCATCAATTCAAATCAGAGCAACTCATCAACAGCGGAATTTATCCTCCATTTGCATTATTGCGTGTAATTTGTTAATAAAAAACAAACACAAAGCATTTTTAAACATCTTTTCATTTATTTTTGCGGCCTGTACATGTGATGCAAAAATAGCCATTTATCATCACGTCGAGCCACATGACATCCATGTGTTTTTTTTTTTACCCCCTGCAAAATAGAACTCTGTTACAATCAAGAACTCAAACTCCACGTTTTATCGTCCGCTGGAGATTCAGTTATGAACACTTATCTCCCGACAGACCAAATATAAACTCCAGCTCCAACTCGATATCGGATTTAGCAGCCGAGTGAGAGGATTATCGGCTCGCACTCTCTCATGTTGGACAGCTACAGGTGCAGTTTCGTTTCGCTCCCAAATATCGTCCGGTGAAAATCCCAAAAATCGGAAAAAAAAAACACTATCTATACAGAAAAAAAAACCATATAACTCAAAATAAACATCCTGCCTCGAAACTTTATATTTAATCAGCTTTTTCTCGTTGTGCCTGAAAGTTTGACGCTTTTTAAACTTTTTCTCAGATTTTTTCTTTCAGACCATTAAAAAAAAAAAAAAACGCTTTTGAAGAGATTTGGGAAAGTAAATGCTCTTATTCCTTTACTGGATCAGACACCTGGTCTGTTTCAACACCGTGTTTCAGGTAGGAACATGATGTCCTGGTTTATCAGGAAAAATAAAGGATTTTATCGGGGAAAAAAAAACAAAAAGAAAAAAAAAAAAAAAACATGCACACACGGCTCGTGGTTCATCTAATAAAACAAAAACAAAAATAACGAAATTCCTTCACATGTATGATAATACTGAGGAAACACCCGTTCCAGATTTCCTATTTAAGGTGCCGTATAAAGAGCAGAAAGCGGAGCGGAAAGGAATCTGTTTTAAATCCTTGGAAAAGAAAGTAATATGCAGAGGTTTCGCTCCTAACGCTGCTCTAAAACGTCCGTCATGAGGTCTAAACCTAAAACCTCCGTCTAATCACACAAAACACACACACACACACACACACACACACACACACACACACACACACACACACACACACACACACACACACACACACACACACAACACCAGCGTTTTTACAAAAAAACGTATAAATAGGAACAAACCCGCGGCGACATCAGAGCGTTCTCTCTCTCTCTCTCTCTCTCTCTCTCTCTCTCTCACACACACACACACACACACACACACACACACACACACACACACTCCGACGTCGTGGTGGTGGTGGTTAACGTTCCGGTTTCCACCCGCGCGCCTTCAGTGGCGTCTCATTTTCACTCTACGAGACGACGCGGTGTGTTCCGAGTGTGACGAGGTGTTCACCACTCTCCTCCACGTGTTCTCCGAGGAGCCGCCGTCCTCGCCGTCGCCGTGGCGACTCTGATGTAGGCTGAAGGAACGCCTATGCTGTTCTTTATCCATCTCTAATACACGAGGTCTGAAACAGAGGGAGTGGGCGGAGTAACCCATATCATTCACATCCATTCATTATTGACATTATAGCAGCTATAAACACACACACACACACACACACACACACACACACACACACACACACACACACACCGTACCTGTGTGCGGCGTCCGGGTCGGCTTTACGGTGTGAGCGTTTGGTTTTTTGTCCTTGACGTCTGTCTAAAGAGGGACTGGACAGAGGACTGAGGGAACCGGTGTCCAGACGAGGTGCGTTCGCTCTCGTCCTTAAATAAAATTAAAATAAAATAAATAAACAAACAAACAAACAAACAGGGACACAACAGGGACACCGTGTAGTTTTTTATGCTAGTGCTGATTTACTCACTTCCTGAGGATGATGACGGCCCGGCGCTGTTTGATGTCCTGAGGCCGGATGCAGTGTGTGATGTCATCTGCAGCGTAGCCACTGAAACCAAGCGAGAATTCGGAAGTGTGTGTTAATAAGGATGATTATGTTAGAGGGGTGTATGTGTGTGTGTGTGTGTGTGCGCGTCATACACACCTGAGTAAGGTTGTGGAGTGTGTGTGTGTGTGTATGTGTGTGAGAGAGATATACACACCTGAGCAAGTTTGTGATGTATATCTGTGTGTGTGCATTATACACACCTGAGTAAGGTTGTGGTGTGAGTGTGTGTGTGTGTGTGTGTGTGTGTGTGTGAGAGAGATATACACACCTGAGCAAGTTTGTGATGTATATCTGTGTGTGTGTGCATATACACACACCTGAGTAAGGTTGTGATTGATGTGTGTGTGAGAGAGAGATATACACACACCTGAGTAAGGTTGTTGTGATGTGTGATGTGATGTGTGTGTGTGTGCAGAGATGTATACACACCTGAGTAAGGTGTGTGATGTGTGTGTGTGTGTGTGTGTGTGTGTATGCATTACACACACTACACACCTGAGTAAGGTTGTGTAGGTAATGTGTGTACCACCCTGTGTGTGTGTGTGTGTGTGTGTGTGTGTGTGTGTGTGATGCATATATACACACACCTGAGTAAGGTTGTGATGTGTGTGTATGTGTGTGTGTGTGAGATATACACCACCTGAGTAAGGTGTGTGTGTGTGTGTTGATGGTGTGTGTGTGTGTGTGTGTGTGTGTGTGTGTGTGTGGGCCGGCGGTGAGTGTGAGAGATATACACACCTGAGTAAGGTTGTGATGTGTGTGTGTGTGTGTGTGTGTGTGTGTGATGTGTGGTGTGTGTGTGACACACACCACACCTGAGTAGGTTGGAGGTACCACACACCTGAGTAAGGTTGTGATGTATGTGTGTGTGTGTGTGATTACACACACAGAGTAGTTTGTGAGATATACACACCACACCTGAGTAAGGTTGTGATGTGTGTGTGTGTGTGTGTGTGGTGTGTGTGTGAGACCTGTGTGGTGTGTTGTGTGTGTGGAGAGAGAGATATACACACCTGAGTAAGGTTGTGAGTGTGTGTGTGTGTGTGTGAGTGTGTAAGTACACACACACCTGAGTAAGGTTGTGTGTGTGTGTGTATGTGTGTGAGATATACACACAACACACCTGAGTAAGGTTGTGATGTGTGTGTGTGTGTGTGTGTGTGTGGGTGTGTGTGTGTGTGTGTGTGAGATATACACACAGTAAGGTTTGCACCACACTGAGTACGGTTGTGGTGTGTGTGTGTGTGAGATATACACACACACCTGAGTAAGGTTGTGATGTGTGTGTGTGTGTGTGTGTGTGTGAGATATACACACACCCTGAGTAAGGTGTGTGTGGTGTGTGTGTGTGTGTGTGTGTGTGTGTGTGTGTGTGTGTGTGCGATATACACACACACACACCTGAGTAAGGTTGTGATGTGTGTGTGTGTGTGTGTGTGTGTGTGTGAGATACACACACACCTGAGTAAGGTGTGTGATGTGTGTGTGTGTGTGTGTGTGTATGGTGTGAGATACACACACACCTGAGTAAGGTTGTGACAGTGTGTGTGTGTGTGTGTGTGTGTGTGTGTGTGTGAGTGTGTGTGGGTGTGGTGTGGTGATACACACACACCTGAGTAGGTTGTGATGTGTGTGTGTGTGTGTATGAGAGAGATGTGTGATGTGTGTGTGTGACATATACACACCTGAGTAAGGTTGTGATGTGTTGTGTGATGTGTGTGTGTGTGTGTGTGTGTGTGTGTGTGTGTGTGTGTGTGCCGAAGTGTGTGTGTGATACACACACCACCTGAGTAAGGTGACGCTGCCGCGGCGTACAGGGAGACAGAGTACGGGTTCGGAGACGCGGATGGGTTTGAACTGGAACTTGCAGCCGAAGCAGAGCGCGCTGTCGCTGAAGAAGGACACGGACACGATGGGCCGCTCGAAGATGTGTATGGGGTCGACGTGGGACACGATGCAGCCGCCCGGTTGGTAGTCGTTGATCACGGCGCTGTTGACGAAGCCCTCGGGGATGATCCCGCGCGCCACCAGGGGCTCGATGACCAGCTCGTGCACCCAGCCCGGGATGTCGTCCACCTCGCCCTTGGAGTAGAGGCGCTCCTGTCCGGGGCCGCGTTTCTCCAGCTGGGCCCCGTACGTGTAGCCCTCGCCGAAGAAGTACTTGTTGCGTAGCGGCGCTCGGTCCACCGTGTGCTCGCGGTACAGACCGCGGTCCCCTCTAACCACCACCTCGTCGATCCGGGCCTCGATACGAGCGCACTCCTCGGACGAAAACACGCGGGCCTGGGTGATCCCGCCCTTCACTTTACGCGCCACAGACTCCCGGGTCGCCTCGCCGCCCTCCTCCTCCTCGTCACGCTCGTCCCCGGAGTCACAGCGTTTGCGTTTCTTGGCGGCGCCGTGTTCGGACCAGACGTCCGTGAGGCTCCTGCGGTTCTCCCTGTGCGGCGTCATCGACTTCAGTTTGTCACGCAGATCCGAGAAGCCGCTCATCTTCGCTCGCTGGTTCGGTTCCTGGTTCGCTCCGTGGGGGAAAAAAACCGCGCTCATGTGCCCATGGTAGTTCGCGTGAGTGCGCCCCCGTGCGGTCCAACAGCGGTACTGACCGTGCAGCGTTCAAGCGCTCTTTAAATTCCTGTGTGTTAATCAATGCAAGTTAATTCAACGTTTCATACGCCTACATTTATTTATACACGTTGCAAAGTTTATATCATTTTATACGTTATTTTTAAAAAATATTTTTATAAAGTTCCAAACGCTAAGATGAATACATACAATATGTTAAAAACATAAGTGGAAAAAAAAATACAATAAAAAATTCGTACTCACAAAACACCGACCTCGAAAAACGAAGCTTTCCGGACAAACCGCGCGTTTTTACAACTTTTAATAATTACTCATAAACTTTTGCACTGATTTCTGTTATTAATCTGGAGTGAAACATCATTCCGAGCCGCTCCTGAACGCAGCACATGAGACGTGACGGTACGCACGCTGCACCGTATGCTAACCGTTAGCTGCACAAACTATAAACAAATATAGTAAATAAATAAATCTGGAGGATTATTTACACCTCCTGTCTGCAATAAACAACAACACACGCCTGTTTTAACCCGAATTATTGTGAGTTTTGTTGCTGACGTGACCACAACAAAACAAACCGGAACCTGACACACACACACACACACACACACACACACACACACACACACACACACACACACACACACACACACACACACACACACACACACACACACTTCTCCGTCCGGTGTCCGCAGAATAATTAATCGTAAAATAACTGCGACAATAACGAGAAACACACCGAATCCTGGGGCGGAACCGATGCCGTCGGAGCGGTGTAAACTCGCCTAGCGTACACACTGCGCATGCGCCGCACGACGAGCGCGCCGGCACGTGAACGCGCTGCGAAGCCCCGAACCGATTCTCGAGACGCGATGTGTTCGCTCCCACCGGCGCATGCGCAGTCCGCTCTTCACGCGCATCATCATCATCATCATCATCATCACCCCCCCCCCAAAAAAATAAACAACACGGACAAATAAGTATTTATTTACCCAGCATGCACCGGTGCATCAGTATTATCATTAAACGCAGTCAATATTACAATCATATCACAGACACGTGACGTCATTATTAACCAATCAACACAACACTACATCAAAAAGGGTTCAATAAAAAAAAATCCGCTCCCTAAATCACTTTCTCCTCCTCCTCTGTCATTTATTATGGATTGTAGACGTACTACAAATCTGATTGGTCGGTTTAACCGTGAAAATTCTTCCTTATTTTTTTGCACAACAAAAATGAACTAACAATGAAATGTCAGATAGCAAACCAACGGTACGAAGAAACCATGAACGCACATAAATGCTATTAGGATTTGTCTTAATTGCAGCTTTATGCGTTAATATTGTCAGTAATGATTGTCAAGATGCACCACCAGCAGTAGTTATTACTCTTTATTATTATTATTATTATTATTATTATTATTATTTCATTCATTCATCATCTTCTAATCGCTTTATCCGATCTTCCCTCGGGTCACGGGGAGTCTGTGTCTATCTCAGGTGTCTATGGGTATTAATGCAGGATACACCCTGGATGGAATGCAGCCAATCCATCACACACACACACACACACACACACACACACACACACACACACACACACACACACACACACACACACACTAGGGACAATTTTCCAAGGTGCCAATCAACCTACCGTGCATGTTTTTGGACCGGGGGAGGAAACCAGAGAACCCGGAGAAAAACCCCCTGAGACACGGGGAGAACATGCACAAACTCCACACACACATGGCCAAGACGGGAATCGAACCCGGACCCTGGCGGTGTGAGGCGAACGTGCTGACCAATAAACCACCGTGTCCCCTTTATTATTATTATTATTATTATTATTATATTATTATTATTATTATTATTATTATTATTATTAATCTTTTTTTTTACCTTTTTATGAAATATTAGTAGCATTCTCTATAATGTTTTACATATGTCCTTTAATGGCCAATCATCTCTCCCATCATGGACATGAACACACAATGTTACACAATCATCACACACACACACACACACACACACACACACACACACACACACACACACACACAC
>JACRUU010000029.1:2511402-2526402 GCA_030449085.1 Kryptopterus vitreolus | reverse complement strand
ATAAACTGGTGATACGTTTGGGTTCCAGTAATATGCAGTAAAATAGTTAACTTTGATCATTTTTAAGAGCTAGGAATTATAGCGACATTGCAAGCATGTTAGCGCAATATTAACATATTATTTGTAATTTTCATTATATCATTATATCAATATCATTCGAAAGGTTTCCACCAACCACGATGGCTTTGAGCTCCATGCTGCTGGGACACACCCTCCTCCCACCACACTGCGTCGTCTTCAGCAGGTTCTGCTCACAAGCTTTAGCGATGCCTGATAATCAAAATACACCATAGAATAAAAGCTATTTACATAAAAAAAATAAAAATATAATAAAATATATATATATATATATATATATATATATATATATGTGTGTGTGTGTGTGTGTGTGTGTGTGTGTGTACCCTGAAACTGAGATCCCGAGCTTGTGCACGCGTCCTGCAAGAACTTTAGCAGGAAGGGACGGAGGATGTCCGAGCACAAGTAATACGCTGTGAGAATGTAGAGTAGACGCCAGCCTCTCAGACAGCTCTCTCTGTATACACACACACACACACACACACACACACACACACACACACACACAAAACACATACACACACACACACACACACACACACACACAACACACATACACACAAGCCAATAGTTATATTACTTGTTTAATATTTGACCATAATCAGCATGTTTTTTTAAGCATTGCCACTTATTATTCACTAGGGGGCGCCAATTCACCTCTACTCATCACAGTTAAACGAATTTGGAATACAAAACTGAAGAAACGTTGACAGAAATTGTTGTTTAATTTTAATACTGATGTTAAGATACCGATACGCATCCTAATATTTACAAAAGAAATCATTGAGGTGGACTTTGACTTTGATGAGATAAATGAAGAGGGATTCTGAGGGGTGTGGTCTTACGGTTTAGGGCTGGTGTTGGCGCTGATCTGTTTGAGAACTTGACAGTACGCTTCGTCTCGCATCAGTCCGTTCTCACCAATCAACTGTCAAATGTAGAAGAATTCAGTCACGTTTTTATATCTACATTCAGGTTATAAACTACGTTTCCCGTACAGAAGAACGACGAGGGTTAGGGTTAGGGTTAGGGTTAGGGTGTCGCCATGTCGTATACACGACATATCAAAGTGTATCATCGTTCCCAGGTTGGAGGATTATATAAATATCACTCAAAATATCTCCCTTTAATACATTTATTGATTATTTAATATTTATTTTGCACTGGAAATGATTCTTTTAATATGAATTTCTTGTTCATTTCAATGTTCATTTTTAGTGGTTGTTTTAATTGTTAAATATGGTACGTGGCTCCTTTAAGAACAAGGTGAAGTTTGGCTGGGAGTAAAAATGTTAACGAGGTTGTACTAATTGAGCACCAATCACTGGAACACTGGCCAATCACTGAAACACTGGCCAATCACAGGAACATTGGCCAATCACAGGAACACTGGCCAATCACATGAACACTGGCAAATCACAGGAACACTGGCCAATCACAGGAACACTGGCCAACACTGGCCAATCACTGGCAACACTGGCACAGGAACACTGGCCTGGCCAATCACAGGAACACTGAAACTGCAAATCACAGGAACACTGGCCAATCACAGGAACACTGAACACTGGCAAATCACAGGAACACTGGCCAATCACTGCCAATCACAGGCCAACACTGGCCAATCACTGGCAAATCACAGGAACACTGGCCAATCACTGCCAATCACAGGAACACTGGCCAATCACTGGCACACAGGAACACTGGCCAATCACAGGAACACTGGCCAATCACTGAAACACTGGCCAATCACAGGAACACTGGCCAATCACAGGAACACTGGCCAATCACAGGAACACTGGCCAATCACAGGAACACTGGCCAATCACAGGAACACTGAATCACTGGCCAATCAATGGCACAGGAACACTGGCCAATCACATGAACACTGGCCAAATCACATGAACACTGGCCAATCACTGAAACACTGGCCAATCACAGGAACACTGGCAAATCAAGGAACACTCACATGGCACAATCAAACACTGGCAAATCACAGGAACACTGGCCAATCACAGAAACACTGAATCACAGGAACACTGGCCAATCACAGGAACACTGGCAATCACAGGAACACTCACAGGAACACTGGCCAATCACTGAAACACTGGCCAATCACAGGAACACTGGCCAATCACAGGAACACTGGCCAATCACAGGAACACTGGCAAATCACAGGAACACTGGCCAATCACAGGAACACTGGCCAATCACAGGAACACTGACAAATCACAGGAACCTGGCCACACTGGCCAACACACATGGCACTGGCCAATCACAGGAACACTGGCAATCACAGGAACACTGACAAATCACAGCCTGGCCAATCACAAGGCAAACACTGGAACACTGGAATCACAGGAACACTGGCACAAGGAACACTCACAGGAATCACTGGCCAATCACAGGGGTAATGGCAATGCAATCACAGAATTTCACGAGGGCAAACAGCTCATCCAGGAACACTCCTCACAGGAACACTGGCCAATCCCAGTGTCTGTGGGGTGGGTGAATGCAGAAGAGGGCAAACAGCTCGGTCCTGTGTGAGGTTTACCTTTAAAAAGGTGCAGAGGACAAAATGTTCAGATTGGCCTCGGAGTGGATGATCACCCATGAACTTCATTATGGCTAAATACACAAACACACACACACACACACACACACACACACACACACACACACACACACACACACAAAACTGTATTCAATAGAAATAAACACAATAAATACATTACTTACTTACGCAACTTACTCAAGCGTTTATAACTCTAACTCCGCCCCTAATTTCCAACCAACCAATTAGAATGTTACACAGTAAGAGGACTTGCAAGTTGAATGGTAAGGAGCGAAGTAACGTCTCACCCAGGAAGGTTTCCGTGGCGACGCGGTTCATGTTGGGCTCGGTGAAGTCAATCAGGGACTCCTGGATGGGGTTCTGAAGACAAGTATTGGATATATATATATATATATATATATATATATATATATATATATATATATATATATATATATATATATATATATATCTTACGTATATATATATATATATATATATATCATACACATACACACACACACCATTTGACCAATCTGTATGGCCACGCCCCCTTACAATATTTTTAAATGATGTGTAATGTATATACAGGTGTGTGTTGTGTGTTTATTCTTTAATACCACCTTGCTGAATCTGATCATTTCTGCAGGATCTCGGACGTCGTGGTCTTTCTTGGATTTCTCACTGGGAACACGAGTTATATAAAGAAATAAATAAATAACGACTTTATAAACTTCATCTCTGATACGAAAATAATTCACGCACTCGTGTGCAGGTGTGCAAACCTTCGGCCTCCTCCCCCCTGCCTGAAGTATCGCCGTGCAAATTCCACCATGGCGTACTGACCATCCAAAACCACACTGCTACTGACGTCAGGGTCCGAATCTCCCAAACCATCCTAAAAGGTGATGGAATGGATTTAGCACAAATCCAGAGACCGCTATCTATCTATCTATCGATCTATCTATCTATCTATCTATCTATCTATCTATCTATCTATCTATCTATCTATCTATCTATCTATCTATCTATCTATCTATCTATCTATCTATCTATCTATCTCTCTATCTATCTATCTATCTATCTATCTATCTATCTATCTATCTATCTATCTATGTTATACTATACTATACTATACTCTCAGGAAAGATTTTCACTAAGGTGGTGCGCTCTGTCTCCCCCTGGTGGCAGAAACTCGTATCACATTCTACCTATCTGTGTCTGGCTCCCTCTAGTGGAGTCATGTTAGTATAAGAATTGAAATATAAAAAAATATTAAAATAATAATAATAATAATAATAATATTAACATTATCATTATTATAATTTATATAATATTCTTGCTTTTTGAGTTGACACGCAGCACCTTCATCACCTGAGCGTTCCAGGTCGTCGTGTCTCGGTGTTTCTCCGAAAGCAGAAAATCTGGAGCTGAAACGGGAATAACGCAGTCGGCAGGAAATGCAGCACTGTGACTCATCACCGGCTCGAACCTCCAGCCTGGGGTTAAATAAAACACGTCCTGTACGACAGTCTTTACATGTAATACACATGGAGGTGAAATGGTGATGTTTACTCGTCTCACCGAAATCTGTCGTGTCTCTGTCTATCTCCTCGAGATAAACAACCTTCTTCTTCACCACACATCCATATAACTGGCCTAAACCACACACACACACACACACACACACACACACACACACACACACACACGCACACACACACACACACACATGGATTGTACATGTACATTTATACTAAATAAGGTATTTACATGTGTTTGTGTGCGGTTGTGTTTGGCATATGTATGCATGTGTGTTTTTGTACAATTGTGTGGTGTGTGTGTGTTGTGTGTGTGTGTGTGTGTGTGTGTGTGTGTGTGTGTGGTGTGTGTGCGGAGCTGCATGTTGTGAGTGTGTAGTTCGGACTCGTACCCTCCTGTAGGCCGTCTTTAGGCTGTAGGCGGATGATGTCACCTTTATGGAAGTTGAGCAGATCGAATTCCTCCGTCACATAGTTCCTCTCAGCTACAGCGTACTCCGAGTCCTGCAGAGGGAGGGAGATTAAAGTGAATCTTTAGTGAGATTTTAGTGAAATTTTAGTGAAATTTTAATGTTATTTTAGTGTGATTTTAGTGTGATTTTAGTGACATTTTTGTGAGATTTCAGTGTTATTTCAGTGAGATTTTAATGTGATTTTAGTGTGATTTTAGTGTGATTTTAGTGAGATTTTAATGTGATTTTAGTGTGATTTTAGTGTGATTTTAGTGATTTTTCAGTGATTTTAGTGTGATTTTAATGTGATTTTAGTGTGATTTTAGTGTGATTTTAGTGAGATTTCAGTGAGATTTTAGTGTTATTTTTGTGAGATTTTAGTGAGATTTTAATGTGATTTTAGTGAGATTTTAGTGAGATTTCAGTGAGATTTCAGTGTTATTTTTGTGAGATTTTAGTGAGATTTTAATGTTAATTTCAGTGAGATTTTAATTTTAATGTGATTTTAATGTGATTTTAGTGAGATTTCAGTGTGAGATTTTAGTGAGATTTCAGTGAGATTTCAGTAGTTTTAGTGAGATATTTTTGTGAGATTTTAGTGAGATTTTAGTGATTTTAGATTTCAGTGAGATTTTAGTGTGATTTTAGTGAGATTTTAGTGAGATTTCAGTGAGATTTTAATGTGATTTTAGTGTGATTTTAGTGAGATTTTAGTGTGATTTTAGTGTGAGATTTTAATGTTATTTCAGTGAGATTTCAGTGAGATTTTAATGTTATTTCAGTGAGATTTTAGTGTTATTTCAGTGATTTTAGTGATTTTAGTGTGATTTTAATGTGTTTGTGATTTTAGTGTGATTTTAGTGAGATTTTAATGTGACAGTGAGATTTTAGTGATTTTAATGTGATTTTAGTGATTTTAGTGATTTTAGTGAGATTTCAGTGAGATTTTAGTGAGATTTTTCAGTGAGATTTTAATGTTATGATTTCAGTGAGATTTTAGTGAGATTTCAGTGAGATTTTAATGTTATTTCAGTGAGATTTCAGAGATTTTATGTTATTTCAGTGAGATTTTAGTGAGATTTCAGTGAGATTTTAATGTTATTTCAGTGAGATTTCAGTAGTGACTTTAATGTTATTTCAGTGAGATTTTAGTGAGATTTTAATGTGATTTTAGTGTTTTATTGATTTTAGTGTGATTTTAGTGTGATTTTAATGTGATTTTAGTGTTTCATTTTAGTGTGATTTTAGTGAGATTTTAATGTGATTTTAGTGAGATTTTAGTGATGTTAGTTTCAGTGAGATTTTAGTGAGATTTTAATGTGATTTTAGTGATTTAAGTGTGATTTTAGTGTTTAGTGATTTTAGTGTGATTTTAGTGAGATTTCAGTGAGATTTTAATGTGTTATTTTTGTGAGATTTTAGTGAGATTTTAATGTGAGATTTCAGTGAGATTTTAATGTGATTTTAGTGAGATTTTAATGTGACAGTGAGATTTTAATGTGATTTTAGTGAGATTTTAATGTGATTTTAGTGAGATTTCAGTGATTTTAATGTGTGTGATTTTAGTGTGATTTTAGTGAGATTTTAGTGAGATTTTAGTGTGATTTTAGTGTGATTTTAGTGAGATTTTTAGTGAGATTTTAGTGTTTTAGTGATTTTAATGTGTTTTAGATTTTAGTGTGATTTTAATGTGTGATTTTAGTGATGATTTTAATGTGATTTTAGTGAGATTTCAGATATTTTAGTGTGATTTTAGTGTGATTTTAGTGAGATTTTAGTGTTTAGTGATTTTAGTGTTTCAGTGATTTTAGTGTTTTAGTGAGATTTCAGTGAGTGTGTTATGTGATTTTAGTGTGATTTTAGTGAGATTTCAGTGAGATTTTAGTGTGATTTTAATGTGATTTTATGATTTTAGTGTTTTGAGATTTTAGTGTGATTTTAGTGTTAGATTTTAGTGTGATTTTAGTGTGATTTTAGTGTGATTTTAGTGTGATTTTAGTGTGATTTTAGTGTGATTTTAGTGTGATTTTAGTGTGATTTTAGTGTGATTTTAGTGTGATTTTAGTGTGATTTTAGTGTGATTTTAGTGTGATTTTAGTGTGATTTTAGTGTGATTTTAGTGAGATTTTAGTGTGTGATTTTAGTGAGATTTTAGTGAGATTTTAGTGAGATTTTAATTTTGTGTTATTTCAGTGAGATTTTAGTGATTTTAGATTTTAATGTGTGATTTTAGTGAGATTTCAGTGAGATTTTAATGTTATTTTAGTGAGATTTCAGTGGTTTTAGTGTTATTTTAGTGAGATTTTAATGTGATTTTAGTGAGATTTTAATGAGATTTTAGTGAGATTTCAGTTATTTTAGTGAGATTTTAATGAGATTTTAGTGAGATTTTAGTGAGATTTTAGATTTTAGTGAGATTTTAGTGAGATTTTAATGTGACAGTGAGATTTCAGTGAGATTTTAATGTGATTTTAGTGAGATTTTAATGTGATTTTAGTGAGATTTCAGTGAGATTTTAATGTGATTTTAGTGAGATTTCAGTGAGATTTCAGTAGATTTTAATGTGAGATTTTAGTGATGTGATTTTAGTGATTTTAATGTGATTTTAGTGAGATGATTTATTTTAGTGAGTGATTTTAGTGTTATTTTAGTGTGATTTTAGTGTTATTTTAGTGACATTTTTGTGAGATTTCAGTGTTATTTCAGTGAGATTTTAATGTGATTTTAATGTGAGATTTTAGTGAGATTTCAGTGAGATTTCAGTGAGATTTTAATGTGATTTTAGTGAGATTTCAGTGAGATTTTAATTTTAATGTTATTTCAGTGAGATTTCAGTGAGATTTTAATGTTATTTCAGTGAGATTTCAGTGAGATTTCAGTAATGTTATTTCAGTGAGTTTTAGTATTGTGACTCTTTTTCATCTTCTCCATTAAATGAGTGCAGAGTGCAGAGAAAGACGCCTGACCTCCTTCAGCTGGGAGATGAAGAGATCCACCATGTTCTTGATCTGCGGCGCTTTGGCGGAGAACAGGATGAGTTTCTCGCTGGTGAGATTAAACTCCAGCATGTTTGGGGACGGGATGGTGACGAACAGGATGTCGGTGTATCTGAAAAAGGAAGGAAGAATTTCACCTCGTCACTCTTCCTGATCCCGCGGAGCTCCACACCGGCGTCAGAGACAACATCAGCGCTACCTGTACGTCCTCAGAACCCGGAAATAATCCTGAACTTTACCGCTGCTGTGAACCGTCTTCAACAGTCTGATCCCAGAGTGAGACACCGACAACACCTGGATTCCTGTACCCACACTGCCCTGCAACACACATACACACACACACACATACACATACACACACACACACAATCCACACACACACGATACAAACACAAAACACACACACACACACACACTACACATACACACACACACACACACACACACACACACACACACACCCCCACATACACACACACACCCACACACACACACACACACACACATACACACACACACACACACACACACACACACACACCACACACACACACACACACACACACACACACACACAACACACACCAACACACACACCACCACAGACACATACACACACACACACACACACACACACACATACACACCACACACACACACCACACACAAACAACATACCACACACAACACACACAACACACACACACACACACAACACACACACACACACACCCACCACACATACACACCCCACACACACACACAAACACACACACAAAACACACACCACACCACACACACACATACACATGACACCCACACACACACACCACACAAAGCACACACCACCACACACAAGTACACACACCCCCCACCCCCCCCACACACACACACACACAAACACACACCACACACCTACACACACACACACCCCCCACACACACCACACACACAAAAATACACCCCCCCACCCCCCCCCCACCCCCCCCCTACACACACAAACCCCCCCCACCCCCCTCTCCTCCCCCCCCCAAGACACCGCCCCCACACCCCCCCCACCGACACACACACACACACACCACACACCACACCCCACCCCCTCCCCCCCCCACCTCTCCTCCACCCCCCCCCCACCCCCCCCCACCCACACACAACACACACACATCCACCACCTCCCCACACCCCCCCACACAGCACACCCAACACACACACCCCCCACACCCTACACCCCCCCCCCCCACCTCACACACACCACACACACACACACACACACAGATACACACACCCCCCACAAGCACCACACCACACACACACCACACAACAGAAACCACATCAGCAGCACATCACACACACACACACACACACACACACACATACACACACACACACACACCACACATACACACACACACACACACACACAACACACACACACATGGCACACAAACAAAAAAAAAAAAAAAAAAAAACAACACACACACACACAACAAACACACACACAAACACACACATACACACACAACACACACACGAACAATACACATAAACATACACAACACACACACACACATACACACACACAACACACACCCACACACACACACACATACAAACACACAACACACACACACACACACAACACACAACAACACAACACACACACATACACACACACATACAACATACACACACACACACACATACACACCCACACAACCACACACACACACAACACAAACAAACACACACACCAAACAGCACACACACACAACACACACACAACAAACACACACACACACACAAACACACACACACACACACACACACACACACACACACACACACACACACACACACACAAATCCACACACAACACACATACACACACACACGCAGGACAAACACACATACACACACATGCACACAACACACACACACCCCCCCCCCCTACACACACACACACACACATACACACACATACACACACACACACACACACACCACACATGCAAACATCCAATGATTGTGATTGCTGCACAAACCAAACACCAACAGGAGTTCAGGTGTGCAACATGTAGTGATTGTGATTGGCTGAAAGGAGTTCTTGTGTGAATAGTGGATTGTGATTGGCTGGAAGGGGGTTCAGGTGTGAATAGTTGATTGTGATTGGCTGGAAGGAGTTCAGGTTCAGGCATACAAACATCTTCCCCGCAAATAACAACAAATGATCACCAATGACGGTGGATTATAATTTCTCTATAATAAAAAGCTCGTACTTTATAAACACTCACCGATGCAGGGAAAAGTCGTGAGAAATAAATCTCCCAAGACTCTCGGGCCGCCAAAACCACGGCCTTCTTCACACCTTCATCCTGGACATTTGCCTTGTGCTCGATCTTGTGTTGCGCTGTCACACACACACACACACATTGTTTATTTTACAACACCGTAGTTAAATCAGACAAATATTTGGAGTTAATGTTGACGTACTAAACAAGGCCTTCATCTTCGTCCTCTCCTCTGCGGTGATGCGCACACAGGCTTCTGAGAACATGTCATTCACAACCTGAGGGACAAAGACATGGGAGATGTTTAAGTCTCCAAATTCAAATGGAAATTTCATGCTAAAACATCCAAAGACGTCTTGAATAACGGCGTGTCTTCCTCTACAGTATGAGATAAGAAGCAAATACGGCTTTAAAAGAGAGATGTTCCAAGAGATGTTTACATTGCATATAAACAGCTACAGCAATGGTGTGTTTTATAGAAACGGTATACACGTGGAACATTCATTCATTCATTCATTCATTCATCTTCTACCGCGCTATATCCGATCTTCCCTCGGGTCACGGGGAGTCTGTGTCTATCTCAGGCGTCTATGGGCATTAAAGCAGGATACACACTGGATGGACCATCGCAGGGCACACACACACATTCACACACACATTCACACACACATTCATACACTAGGGACAATTTTCCAAGGTGCCAATCAACCTACCGTGTATGTTTTTGGACCGGGGGAGGAAACCGGAGAACCCGGAGAAAAACCCCCTGAGACACGGGGAGAACATGCACAAACTCCACACACACATGGCCGAGACGGGAATCGAACCCGGATCCCTGGTGGTGTGAGGCAGAACGTGCTAACCACTATGCCATGTTTTGGAACATTCATTCATTCATTCATCTTTTAGCGCTTTATCCGATCTTCCCTTGGGTCGTGGGGAGTCGGGTCACGGGGAGCTGCCTGCCTATCTCAGGTGTCTATGGGTATTATTAAGGCAGGATACACCCTGGATGGAATGCCAACCCATCACACACACACACACACACACACACACACATTCATCCACTAGGGACAATTTTCCAAGGTGCCAATCAACCTACCGTGCATGTTTTTGGACCGGGAGGACCGGAGAAAAAACCCCCTGAGAACCCCCCTGAGACACGGATAACATGCACAAACGACCTCGAACCCCGATGGTGGAGGCGTGCTAACCACTATAACATATATATCCTAAATACATGTATAGGATATATATAGATATCATTTAGCAATTTTTATATAACATCTATTTTTTATTATTACTATTTTTAAAAATAATATTTAAATATATATATAGATATATATAAAAATTTTACATTATTTTTTCATTATTTAAAAAATATTTTTTTCTATAATATTTTTTCTACTTATTCACAGTTTCTTACTCACATTATTTATATGTTTAATTATGTTTACATTCTGGACGGTTGTGAATAAACATTTCTCTGCATGTTGTATTGTGTTTGTTTATGTATGTGACAAATAAAATCTGCATCTGAATCTGAAGCGTACGCAGAACATCACAGTTCTTCTCACCTGCTTGAATATAAGGTCCAACACTAGCGGGTGGTTCCAGCTGTCCTTGGGGTAAAACACCTAACAGGAGACCTGATTTTATTTCAGCTTTCAACATTAAAAAAAAACCTGACATATTAGAATTGTTTAACAAAAGAACAAATAAATAAACACAATTCTGTAACATAGACAGTCTCCGAGTCCTCTTAAATACTAAAAGTAAGGTCGAGGGTCACAGACAAGTTAATTAAATTTATTTACAGCATTCTGTTATTTACATTGCAGTTCTTATAACAGTGAAAACACACACACCTCCTTCCTGAGGTAGATCTTCCATGGGACGTTGATGTAGGTGTAGTGTTCATCCACACCGCTGAAGTGGAGCGAGGTTTGAATGCTTTCTGTTTCCACAGGCAGATCTCTGGACACTGCACACACACACACACACACACACACACACACACACACACACACACACACACACACACACATGTATAGTACTTGTGAGGACTTTCCATTGAGATCGTTAATGTAACTCTTAAATCTTAACCTCGGACACAAAAGCAAACATTTTTATAAAGAACCCAAGAACAAAAGAATCAAACTTTATGAGGACATTTTCGGTCCCCATTAATATATAAAAGAAAAGGTTTGTGTTTGTGTGTTTTGTACCTGGAGGTATTTTTAAGGGTGGTTCTGGTGCTTTCTTTTTTGTGCTCTGTGTTGGTTTGAGAGATTGAGTTTGTCTGGGTCCAGTTACAGAAGATGGTGCTCTTCTCTACAGTCACACACACACACACACACACACACACACACACACACACACACACACACACACACACACACACACATTTATATGTTACATTACATGTCCGAACTTGTGTCTTCTGAGTTTAGGCCTTCTTCCAAGGCCTTCCAGCCAATCACAATCCACTATTCACACCTGAACTCCTTCCAGCCAATCACAATCCAGTATTGACATAAGCAGTCTAGAATCAGTAAGGATGAGTTATTACCTGTGGAGGAGGAGGAATGTCCATCTGCGTCTTTAAAATGTTCAAAGCTTCATCGTGTGGGTTCTTTTTTTTCGTGAAAACTTTGCCTTCTCTTCTAAAACACAAACAACACAATTAAGCAACACAATGAAGAATCCAAAACAACACAAACAACACAATGAAGAATCCAAAACAACACAAACAACACAATGAAGAATCCAAAACAACACAAACAACACAATGAAGAATCCAAAACAACACAAACAACACAATGAAGAATCCAAAACAACACAAACAACACAATGAAGAATCCAAAACAACACAAACAACACAATGAAGAATCCAAAACAACACAAACAACACAATGAAGAATCCAAAACAACACAAACAACACAATGAAGAATCCAAAACAACACAAACAACACAATGAAGAATCCAAAACAACACAAACAACACAATGAAGAATCCACATTGGTTTGTAAAAGAAATGTGCGTGAGAAGGGAATCGAGCACCTCCGGGTCTCGGGCGGCGGCTCGGGAGGAGTTTGGTATTGTTTAATGATGTCCTTTATGTTGTGGCTGGGAACGATGTGCTCCGAGTTACACACGGAATATTTCACCACTTCACTATCGGGGACTCGAGACGATCGCATCGGACCTAAAACTGCTACTGGAGCTGAGAGAGAGAGAGAGAGAGAGAGAGAGAAGAGACAGATAAGAGAGAGAGAGAGAGAGAGAGAAGAGACGGATAAAAGAGAGAGAGAGAGAGAGAGAGAGAGAAGAGACGGATAAGAGAGAGAGAGAGAGAGAGATAAAGAACGGAGAGATAGAGAGAGAGAGAATGAATAGGATAGCGAGAGAATATAAGAGAAGAAAGAGAAGGAAGAGCGATAAGAGAAGAGACGGATAATAGAGAGAGAGATAGAGCCGATACGAGAGAGAGAGAAGATAGACGGATAAGAGAAGAGAGAGAAGAGAGAGAGAGAGAGAAGATGAAGAGAGAGAGAGAGAGAGAGAAGAGACGGATAAGAGAGAGAGAGAGAGAGAAGAGACGGATAAGAGAGAGAGAGAGAGAAGAGACGGATAAGAGAGAGAGAGAGAGAGAAGAGACGGATAAGAGAGAGAGAGAGGAGAGATAGAGAGATAGAGAAGAGATATAGAGATAGAGAGAGAGAAACATAGAGAGAGAAGGGGGGGTGAGAGAGAGAGAGATAAGAGAGAGAGAGAGAGAGAGAGAGAGAGAGAGAGAGAGAGAGATAGAGAGAAGAGACGGAGAGAGAGAGAGAGAGAGAGTTACATTTGTTTTGTCTTTTTTTGAGTTATTTGTGTTGTAAATTGGCGGTCCAGACCAGGCGGTTCTTCACTGTTTCCAGCAGGGGGCGCCCTTGTGTAAAATGAATCATTTTGTGTCTCCACAAAGTAAAACTCACGATGCAAAACATCCTCAAACATACGATTTAACTTTAAACGTGTGTTTTTTTTGTCACTCAAGTCTCTTCTGTATTAACCTTCTGAAAAACCACTTCATCGTTCAGTGCATTCGGACATCAACAAGGATTTCGTGAGGTTCGGGTGAAATGTGCCTCGTAAAACGGATATGATTTTATTCTTTTTTCATATTTCTGTTTTCTTGCATGCACAATCGTTTACATTGTTCGACAATCCTGATATAAAAGATATATATATATATATATGTTTAAATCATTTCCTGAGATGGATTCTGGAATGTCACTAGATTTGATCATCTAAAATAAAGCGTTGATGAAGGCAGGAGGTGCGGAAGTGCGACAGGAAATCCCATACCGTGTTTCTTGGCCGGCTTTTTGTTTATTATCACTTTGGCTGGAGCAAGATTTTGTTTCTCCTCCGAACTTTTGCTGAGGTTTTTACTCTGCAGATACACATGACAGGAATGCGGTGATGTCATGGTGATGTCATGGTGTACAGATCCTTTTTATGTGAATGTACCAGTGAGTTTGAGGTGGTGGAAAATGTTGGAACCTGTTCCGCTGCGTTCCCGGACGCTGGCGTGGTCTGTAGCGGATGGTTGGAGCCGGAGTTGGAGGTCACGCTGGAGGTCACGGTGTAGGATGAAGGTGCGGCGTGTGGAACGGAGGGACCGGGGGGGAAGTTGGCGTACGGACTCGGCGGCAGTGCGGAGTACGGGCTGAAGGGGAGGGGCGCGTACGGGATGTAGGGGGAGGGAGGAGGACTGGTGGGAGGGCTGGAGATGGGACTCGACACCATGGCCATGGCCTGCATCGTCATCTGCTGGGCCTGAGTAATAATAATAATAAATAATAATAAAATAATAATAATAATAACAATAATGAAAGTAATAATAATAATAATAATAATAATAATAATAATAATAATAATAATAATAATAATAATAAAGTATAATAATACTGATAATGAATTAATATTGATAATATAATAATAATATAATAATAATAATAATAATAATAAAAATAATAATGAATAATAATAATAATAATAATAATAATAATAATAATAATAATAATAATAATAATAATAATAAT
>JACRUU010000029.1:2503902-2506402 GCA_030449085.1 Kryptopterus vitreolus | reverse complement strand
CGTAATCAGATACGAACCTGCCATTCCATTTACAACAACAATAACACAATTATTATTATTATTATTATTATTATTATTATTATCTGTGTTATACTGCACATAACATTTAACACACAACATCACAACACACTACACATATACACACTATACATACACACACTACACATATACACACTATACATACACACACTACACATATACACACTATACATACACACAAATACAACACACTACACATATACACACACACACACATATACACACAAATACACACACACACACACTATACACACTACACATACACACATACAACATATACACACACACTACACACACATACACACACACACACAACACACACACACTACACACACGTACATACACACTATACATACACACACTACACATATACACACTATACATACACACACACTACACATATACACACTATACACACACACACTACACATACACACACACACACACACTACACTACACATACACACTATACACACATACACACACTACACATATACACACTATACACATCTCATACTTCAGCACATATTTGGCGGTTCTTTCGCTCGGAGTGAAGGAACTCAGACAGGCGGCCATCAGCATCCATCCTCTCTCAGCGTTACGCAGGTGTTCGTTCCTCCACACCTGATTGGCCACCTGAGCCAGAATCTCGTCCCTGATTGGTGGAGTCGCCAAACCCCTCTGGAGAATGTAATTTCCGAACAGGTTCTCCTGAGCGCCGTTCAGATCCGGATCTCCCATAAAACGCAAGATCTGTACAAACGGATTCACAGATTCACGGGATCACTTCTAAACAGGACAGTGATGATGGTGATGATGATGATGATGATGATGATGATGATGATGATGATGATGATGGTGATGATGATGTGATGATGATGATGTGATGATGGTGATGATGATGATGATGATGATGCTGATGATGATGATGATGATGATGATGATGATGATGTGATGATGGATGATGATGATGGTGATGATGATGATGATGATGATGATGATGATGATGATGATGATGATGATGATGATGATGGTGATGATGATGATGATGATGATGATGATGATGATGATGATGATGATGATGATGATGATGATGATGATGATGATGATGGATGATGGTGATGATGATGATGTGATGATGATGATGATGATGATGATGATGATGATGATGATGATGATGATGATGATGGTGATGATGGTGATGATGATGTGATGATGTGATGATGATGATGATGATGATGATGATGATGATGATGATGATGATGATGATGATGATGTGATGATGATGTGATGATGATGATGATGATGATGATGATGATGATGATGATGATGATGATGATGATGATGATGATGATGATGATGATGATGATGATGATGATGATGATGATGATGATGATGATGATGATGATGAATGATGATGATGGTGATGCTGCTGATGATGATGATGATGATGATGATGAGCTACCAGGAGGAAAATGTCGAGAGCGTCCTGTTTGAGATCTTCATCCAGACGGGTCAGAGGAGCCTGTAGAGGTGCGGTAAGCATTCCAAACTGCAGCTCCTACACACACACACACACACACACATGCATACACACACATACACACACACACACACACAGACACACACACACACACACACACACAGACAAATGTATATTATAAAATGCCTATATGATCGACAGGACATTGTTCTGAGAGCTCCATGAAGATCTGATTTCCATGGGGTTGGGAGATGTGGAAGGTCTCCTGTTAAGGAGCTCCAACGACACCTTTAGTATGAAGCCTGACTGCACTCCAGGAAACCTCTTACCTTCTCACCTCCATCACCACCTCATACAACTAGTGATGACATGAGTGTGTGACGTTCCTGTGATGTTCCTGAGATGTTACAGTCATATTTCCTTACCCTGTTCACCCTTGTGTTGAGATATTTTATACATCTTATAATTTTTGACATTGTGGTGATGTTTGTTAAGTGTGTGTTTGTGTGTGTGTGTGTGTGTGTGTGTGTTTCCTCACCCTGAAGTTGGAACGGATGTATTTGGTCATTAGATAGTTATTAATATCCAGAGGGAGGGTGAGTTGAGGAGAAACCTGCACTCTGAGCGCCTCAACCAGAGCCAAACACTCGGAATGCACCTCTTTTCCATCTACACACACACACACACACACACACACACACACACACACACACACACACAAAAGTTTGCAGACAAGACCTGAATATTAAAGTGTCAAAGGCGGAGGGTTTTTACGTCCCTCTAATCCTACACCACGAACACACCACATGTTATTACACTCCTATTATAGATTATTAATGTATGTTTAAAATGGAAATGGAAACCTGCTGTGGCCTGCAGCAGATCCGCGAGTTCAGCAGGAATGACCAACTGGGACACGTTTATCACTTCTCGGCTCACTCGCGCCTGCCGTGAATAAATAAAATACAACAAAATAGC
>JACRUU010000029.1:2476402-2498902 GCA_030449085.1 Kryptopterus vitreolus | reverse complement strand
ATATATACTATAAACTATAATATCCTCCTGTAAACATAAACAATATAATATTATATATATATATCCTCCTGTATATATAACTCCTCCTGTATATAAACAATATAACTATATATAATCCTCCTGGGTAAACATAAACAATATAACTATATATAGTAAACAATATAACAATATATACTATATATCCTCCTGTAAACATAAACAATATAATATATAATCCTATAAACAATATATAATATATAATCCTCCTGTAAACATAAACAATATAAAACTTTATATATATAAGAAACATAGTATAACTATAACTATATATAATCGATCCTGTAAACAAAAAAATATAACGGTATTGGGAACACTATACACTATATATATATCCTCATGGGATTGTAAATAATAAACCATAACTATAATAGGAACACTGGGTTTGGGAACACTGGGTTTAAAATATAACTATATATATAAGAATCCTCCTCACTGGAACATAAACAATATAAAACATATAATATCTCCTGTTTGTAAACATAAACAATATAACTATATATAGATCTGGGAACACTATAACATATAATAGGTTTGGGAACACTGGGTAAACAACTTTGGGAACACTGTGTTTGGGAACACTAGGTTTGGGAACACTGGGTTTGGGAACACTGGGTTTGGGAACACTGGGTTTGGGAACACTAGGTTTGGGAACACTGGGTCACTGGGAACACTGGATTGGGAACACTAGGTTTACGAACACTGGATTTGGGAACACTGGGTTTGGGAACACTAGGTTTGGGACAAACACTGGGGGAACACTTTGGGAACACTGGGTTTACGGAACACTGGGTTTGGGAACACTAGGTTTGGGAACACTGGTTTGGGATCTGGGAACACTGGATTGGGAACACTTGGGAACACTGGGATTGGGAACACTAGGTTTGGGAACACTGGGTTTGGGAACACTGGGTTTGGGAACACTGGGTTTGGGAACACTAGGTTTGGGAACACTGGATCTGGGAACACTGGGTTTGGGAACACTGGGTTTGGGAACACTAGGTTTGGGAACACTAGGTTTGATGTTGATGTGTTGAAACTGACCTGTTCCTGTTTCAGGATGATTTTGGTGAAGAAGAACTGGAGCGTCTCGTTAGCGTAGTTGATGCAGAGCTGCTCGAAGCTGTTTAATGTTAATTCCTAATAAAAACACAACAAATCATGGTGTGTTCTGGAATTCTTTCCTACACGATGGAACGCGTTTTTGGAGCGATTCCCACCTCGAACCCATAAATATCCAGGATGGAAATGGAGAGAGCGTCGTTTCTCGGGTAAACACGCCCATTGATCCGCTCGGTTAGCCAATGAAAGAGCAGGGAATAAAGGATCTTAGCAACGGCGTCTCTATAACAGCGAAATACAACAACAACAACAACAACAACAACAACAACATCACAATATAAATAATGACGTCAGAAAAGAGTAAGAACACGATGATAGTGTTAATATGATTATGTAGTCGAATAATGTTCAGTAATATAATAATCTGGTTTGATTGTGTGTGTGTGTGTGTGTGTGCGCGTGTGTGTGTGTGTGTGTGTGGTGCGGGCGTGTGTGTGCGTGTGTGTGTGTGTGGGCGTGTGTGCGTGTGTGTGTGTGTGTTGTGTGTGTGTCTGCGTGTGCGCGTGTGTGTGTGTGTGTGTGTTTTGCGTGTGTGTGTGTGTGTGTGCGTGTGTGTATGTGTGTGTGTGTGTGTGTGTGTGTGCATGTGTGTGTGCGTGTGTGTGTGTGTGTGTGTGTGCGTGTGTGTGCGTGCGCGTGCGTGCGTGTGTGTAGCGACCTGGCATCCACGGCACTCTCTACAGTCAGGGGAGTGTAGATCTTCTCCTTCAAAGCTTCCTGTAAAAACAAAACAAACAAACAAACAACAAAAAACAAACAAACAAACAAACATGCAAATATAAATTGCCAGCCGACTTGAAATACTATCAAACGTAAAAATGACTAACGCGAGCCAAATGTAAACGTAAATTACTGGTGTAAACAAATACTAACCAACATGAAGTAATATTAAATCCGAATAAATAGTTTAGCGAACATAAATTTCAAACAAACGCAAAATTGCTAGCGAACATAAATAACAAGTGCCCGACTGGTGCTCATAAATTAGTAGCGCAAATAAACGACTATCTATTTTATTATATTTAAATGACTATACCGTGCCTCAGGGGGTTTTTCTCCGGGTTCTCCGGTTTCCTCCCCCGGTCCAAAAACATGCACGGTAGGTTGATTGGCACCTTGGAAAATTGTCCCTAGTGTATGAATGTGTGTGTGTGTGTGTGTGAGTGTGTGTGTGCCCTGCGATGGGTTGGCATTCCATCCAGGGTGTATCCTGCCTTAATGCCCATAGACGCCTGAGATAGGCACAGACTCCCCGTGACCCGAGGGAAGATCGGATAAAAAGCAGGTAGAAGATGAATGAATGAATGAAAATGAAACAGTAAATGACTATATATAATCTCTTGTGCTGTAAATGATAGTGAAGTATAATTAGGAATTAGAACAAGGGCCTTAAGAACACACACACACCACTCACACACCACACACACCACACACACACACACACACACACACACACACACACACACACACACAGCAGGCTGAAACTGATATGGTGTTAGGTGATAGTTGATTTCAGCCTGATAGCGGTCTAAACTCGAACCCGCGTCCTGTGTATAGCGGCGTTATTTATTAAAGGAGCAAGATGCTCAGTGTGACACATGCATAAACATACACAGCGGGGTTGTGGGGGGAGGGGGGGGAGGGGGGGGAGGGGAGGGGAGGGGGGTAATACAGGGCTCAGAGGACATTTCGAGGTCTGAGGAGAAAGTGTAGCTGTGTAGGATTACTGCTAACTGCTAAACACACACTACTGTAACACAACTGTGAAAGCACAGACTCACATGGCCTGTAACGAAGCACAACGTTAACGCGAGTTAATCAGGTAAAAGCGCTGCTCGGGTTACGGCTTGACTGCTGCGTGATGGGATGATCTCACCGTGACACGTGTCAGCAGATGTTTTTGAGACAGTTGTGAACCGAACAGGATTATTTGAGGTGCATTTGGGAACATCTCCGGAATGCTCATTCAACCTCGAGGGTGTGTGTGTGTGTGTGTGTGTGTGTGTGTGTAAAGTCAGGTCGTAAAGCCTTATAGCAGATCTTACACACACTTATAAACAGTGTTTTGGGAAGGTTATTTTGGAAATTACAGATTACAAATGATCCCGTTCAAAAAACTTTTCACTTTATAAACGTAAAGTACGTTTTGGGTAAAGTGGGATAAATTGTTTAAGAGTCACGTGACATTTCTTGTTGGGGGGGGGGGGGGGGGGGGGGGGGGGGTTACGCCATAACGTCTTCTCGATGGCGCTCGTTTAGAGAACACACATCTGTAGAAGCGGTCAATTAAAGTTTGAGGGGAGGGGGTAAATACTTATGCACTCTCAGCACTCTACATGTGTATTACTTGGGTCTCACTTCCTGCAGTAGAAAACTCGCTTCCTGTGAACAGGACGTTTTTTTTTTGTAACGTATTACTTTTATTCTGTAATTAAATTACGTAACACCGTTACATGTAACTCGTTACTCCTTGCTTATAAACTCGATAGAGGAGTGTTTCTCAACGCTTAAGGCGCGGGGTTACTGATCAGAAATTCCCAAACCCAGTGCTCCCAAACCTAGTGTTCCCAAACCTAGTGTTCCCAATCCCAGTAAACCTAGTGTTCCCAAACCCAGTGTTCCCAAACCCAGTGTTCCCGTAAACCTAGTGTTCCCAAACCTAGTGTTCCCAAACCCAGTGTTCCCAGACCCAGTGTTCCCAAACCTAGTGTTCCCAAACCCAGTGTTCCCAAACCCAGTGTTCCCAAAACCTTCCAAACCTGTTCCCAGTGTTCCCAAACCCAGTGTTCCCAAACCCAAACACCAGTGTTCCCAGACCCAGTGTTCCCAAACCTAGTGTTCCCAAACCCAGTGTTCCCAGTGTTCGTACCCAGTGTTCCAGTGTCCCAAACCTAGTGTTCCCAGAACCCAGTGTTCCCAAACCAGTGTTCCCAAACACAGTGTTCCCAAACCAGTGTTCAGTGTTCCCAAACACAGTGTTCCCAAACCAGTGTTCCCAAACCCAGTGTTCCCAAACCCAGTGTTCCCAAACCCAGTGTTCCCAAACCCAGTGTTCGTAAACCTAGTGTTCCCAGACCCAGTGTTCCCAGACCCAGTGTTCCCAAACCTAGTGTTCCCAGATCCAGTGTTCCCAGACCCAGTGTTCGTAAACCTAGTGTTCCCAAACCGAGTGTACCAGACCCAGTGTTCCCAAACTAGTGTTCCCAAACCCAGTGTTCGTAAACCTAGTGTTCCCAAACCCAGTGTTCCCAAATCCAGTGTTCGTAAACCTAGTGTTCCCAAACCTAGTGTTCTTAAACCCAGTGTTCCCAAACCCAGTGTTCTGTAAACCCAGTGTTCCCAAACCCAGTGTTCCCAAATCCAGTAAACCTAGTGTTCCCAGACCCAGTGTTCCCAAACCCAGTGTTCCCAAATCCAGTGTTCGTGTTCCCAAACCTAGTGTTCCCAAACCCAGTGTTCCCAGTGTTCCCAACACAGTTAAACCCAGTGTTCCCAAACCCAGTGTTTGTAAACCTAGTGTTCCCAAACCCAGTGTTCCCAAATCCAGTGTTCGTAAACCTAGTGTTCCCAGATCCAGTGTTCCCAGACCCAGTGTTCCCAAACCTAGTGTTCCCAAACCCAGTGTTCCCAAACCCACAGTGTTCCCAAACACAGTGTTCCCAAACACAGTGTTCCCAAACACAGTGTTCCCAAACACAGTGTTCCCAAACAGTGTTCAAACCCAGTGTTCCCAAACACAGTGTTCCCAAACACAGTGTTCCCAAACACAGTGTTCCCAAACACAGTGTTCCCAAACACAGTGTTCCCAAACACAGTGTTCCCAAACACAGTGTTCCCAAACACAGTGTTCCCAAACACAGTGTTCCCAAACACAGTGTTCCCAAACACAGTGTTCCCAAACCAGTGTTCAAACACAGTGTTCCCAAACACCAGTGTTCCCAAACCCAGTGTTCCCAAACACAGTGTTCCCAAACACAGTGTTCCCAAACACAGTGTTCCCAAACACAGTGTTCCCAAACCTGTTCAGTGTTCCCAAACCCAGTGTTTGTAAACCTATGTGTTCCCAAACCCAGTGTTCGTAAACCTAGTGTTCCCAAACCTAGTGTTCTTAAACCCAGTGTTCCCAAACCCAGTGTTTTCCCAAACCTAAACCTAGTGTTCCCAAACCCAGTGTTCCCAAATCCAGTGTTCGTAAACCTAGTGTTCCCAAACCTAGTGTTCAAACCAGTGTTCCCAGTGTTCCCAAACCCAGTGTTCCCAAACCTAGTTTCCCAAACCCAGTGTTCCCAAACCCAGTGTTCCCAAACAGTGTTCAGTGTTCCAAACAGTGTTCAGTGTTCCCAAACAGTGTTCAGTGTTCCCAAACAGTGTTCAGTGTTCCCAAACACAGTGTTCCCAAACACAGTGTTCCCAAACCCAGTGTTCCCAAACCTGTAGTGTTCCCAAACCCAGTGTTCCCAAACCGTGTTCCCAAACACAGTGTTCCCAAACCCAGTGTTCCCAAACCTAGTGTTCCCAAACCCAGTGTTCCCAAAGATTCAGCATTCCCAAACCCTGTGTTCCCAAAGACACTGTTCCCAGATCCAGGGGTGGGGGGGTTCGAGTCCTGTTATCGCCAAGCTGCCACTCTTAAGTGTGTGCTGGAATGTTTGTTATGTGATAAATAAAGACTATTGTATTATTATTATTATTATATTATTATTATTTTATTATTATTATTATTATAAGCGCATCTTCACTGGGCTTGTGCTTCACTGGGCTTGTGCACTTTGTGTGTTGTGAACAGGTCTGGATCTCCTGCGTGGGACCTGCTGTGTCTTTGTGTCTTTAACGTGGGGGGAGCAGTGTGGTGAAGAAACACCTGCGTTAGGGGAAAAGGCCGGTGTTCCAGGACAGGGTGGAGTTTTTCACACCGAATGAAATGAATGTAAGACGAACACTTTCACTAGTGCACTCGAGTTGTGACGTGTCGCTCCGTCTCCCGCGGCTCGGAGGAGTTTCTCATGAACATGTGATGAGGCTTTAACGAGGTCTGACTTCATCACAGTGCGTTTCCTGACAGACTTCTGAGAATGAGGCGTATTGAAGTGCGAGAGAGAGAGAGAGAGAGAGAGAGAGAGAGAGAGAGAGAGAAGAGGCGATCCCGGATCTGGTTACAGGGTTTCCGTAACACACACCCTGCAGTAATTAAGCGTATCCTCTGGAGCATGTCTGGCAAGCGGCTCAGATCTCAAGATCTCGAGATGTTAGATGTTACATCTTGGTCTCGTGCTTTCACTCATATTCTTCTTTTCTCCGTGCTTTAATAAACACAGCTCTGAGCACAATCATCTCACCATGACTTTGTAGGTGATGGCTTTCTGAAGTCCTTCTGGAGAGATCTGAAGAAGTTCAGCCACCATTCGGATCTCCTGAGAGCTCACGATGCCGCTGGATTCCTGCACATCGGTCTGAGATAGAGGAGTTAGGGTTACTAAAAAGGGTTCCAAACTCGCCCTTCACAATGCTGGAAATGAAAGTGTGTGTGTGTGTGTGTGTGTGTGTGTGGAACCTCGAGTCTGTGGAAGAAGACGTTGCCCAGGTGGAGGATTGAAGAAAGCACTCTGTAGATACTGCTCTGGTCTTCAGGGCTGAAGTGGAGAATGTCCATGGCACTCTGTAAGCGCACAAAGTCCTCGCCGTCGTCCTTCCCCTCGATCACGCAGTCTCCACCCTGACGCACGCTCGTGATTAGTCATCTTATGATGATATCCACAGATTAATCACAGCCTTACTGCTCATTAGAGAAGAAGGATCTTCAGAGGGATTAGACTAGAAGATCCAATAGTAGATCTTATGGAAAAACCCGTAATTATCCATCATGTCTTCACGATGGCGCTCGTTCAGATAACACACGTCTGGTTCCTTGAGGAACCGATCAATTAAAGTTTGAGGGGAGGGGGTAAATACTTATGCACTCTCATTACTCTACATGTGTATTACTTGGTTTAGGTAGTAGTAGGTCTCAGCTTCCTGCAGGTAGAAGACTCGCTTCTGGTGGACAGGAAGTCCAGACAACATCTCATAAAAAATGTGGTAGTTCCTCTCGTTTTTTGCCTACACACACACACACACACACACACACACACACACACACACACACACACACACACACACACACACGTGATAACACAAGTCTGTACAAATATGTTTAAGTAATAATGAGCATGATCTTACACCTGAAAAACAATCCTGGACTTTTCCAGAAGATACTGTGAAGTTATGGCACCGCTGATCACTCCTCTGTAAAATGACATGGGGAAGAAACAGTGTGTTTAGTAACACACACACACACACACACACACACACACACACACACACACACACACACACACATTAGAACACACACAACTCTAATTAGAAACAAAAGGACAGAATTGACCATCAAAGCTGAAACTTACTCCTCCAGAAAGATCTCCACAAACTTCCCAAAGCGACTGGAGTTATCGTTCCGCACCGTTTTGGCGTTCCCAAAGGATTCCAGCAGAGGAGTCGCTTCCAGGATCTGGTGATGGAGCGTTCCCGTTAACTCATCATTTATTTATCATCAAACACGGATTCAAAGAAACCTCACCTCGATCTGTGTGGAGGATAAAAACAAACACAACAACATGTGTTAGTTCAGATTGTAACTGTCCATGTACGTACTTATTTACCCCTGTCAAGTGGGGTAGAGTAGGGTAGAATGGGGTAGACAGTGGTAGAGTAGGGTAGAATGGGGTAGACAGTGGTAGAGTAGGGTAGAATGGGGTAGACAGTGGTAGAGTAGGGTAGAATGGGGTAGACAGTGGTAGAGTAGGGTAGAATGGGGTAGAGAGTGGTAGAGTGGGGTAGAGGGGTTAGGGTAGAATGGGGTAGAGAGTGGGGTAGGGTAGTGGGGTAGAGTAGGGTAGAATGGGGTAGAGAGTGGTAGAGTAGGGGTAGAATGGGGTAGAGAGTGGTAGAGGGTAGAGGTAGAGTGGGGTAGGGTAGGGGTAGAGAGTGGTAGAGTAGGGTAGAGAGTAGGGTAGAGAGTGGTAGAGTAGGGTAGAATGGGGTAGAGAGTGGTAGTGAGTAGGGTAGAGAGTGGTAGAGTAGGGTAGAATGGGGTAGAGAGTGGTAGAGTAGGGTAGAAGGGTGGGGTAGAGTAGGGTAGAATGGGGTAGAGAGTGGTTGAGTAGGGTAGAGAGTGGTAGAGTAGGGTAGAGTGTGGGTATGGGGTAGGTGGTAGAGTAGGGTAGAAGAGTGGGGTAGAGTAGGGTAGAATGGGGTAGAGAGTGGTAGAGTAGGGTAGAATGGGGTAGAGAGTGGTAGAGTAGGGTAGAATGGGGTAGAGTAGGGTAGAAGGGTGATTGTAGGTATGGGGTAGAGAGTGGTTTGCTGGGGTAGAGTAGGGTAGAATGGGGTAGAGAGTGGTAGAGTAGGGTAGAATGGGGTAGAGTAGGGTAGAGAGAGTGGTAGACTGGTAGAGTAGGGTAGAATGGGGTAGAGAGTGGTAGGGTAGAGTGAGGGTTTTAGGGTAGATGGGGGAGAGTGGTAGAATGGGGGGGGTAGAGAGTAGGTGGGTAGAGAGTGGTTGAGGTTAGGGTAGAATGGGGTAGAGAGGTGGTTGAGTAGAGTGGTAGGGGTAGAGGGGTAGAGGTAGTGGTAGGGTAGAATGGGGTAGAGTAGGGTAGAGAGTGGTAGAGTAGGGTATAACAGAGTAGAGAAGGGTATAGAGTGGTTGAGAATGGTGGGTTGTAGAGTGGAGTGGGGTAGTGTAGATTAACACCAACTAGGTAGGGGATGCAGTATATGGTAAATTTGGGTAAGGGGTAAGGGGGTAGTGTAGGGTAGATTTGGGTAGGGGGGGTAGGTAGGGTAGGTTAGGGTAGGGGCGGTAGTGTAGGGTAGAGGGGGTAATGTAGGGTAGAGGGGGCAGTATATGGTAGATTTGGGTAAGGGGGTAGTGTAGGGTAGGGGGGCAGTATATGGTAGATTTGGGTAAGGGGGTAGTGTAGGGTAGGGGGGCAGTATATGGTAGATTTGGGTAAGGGGTGGGGGGGTAGTGTAGGGTAGATTTGGGTAGGGGCGGTAGTGTAGGGTAGAGGGGGTAATGTAGGGTAGAGGGGGCAGTATATGGTAGATTTGGGTAAGGGGGTAGTGTAGGGTAGGGGGGCAGTATATGGTAGATTTGGGTAAGGGGGGTAGTGTAGGGTAGGGGGGCAGTATATGGTAGATTTGGGTAAGGGGGGGTAGTGGGGCGGGTAGGGTAGATTTGGGTAGGGGCGGTAGTGTAGGGTAGAGGGGCTAATGTAGGGTAGAGGGGGCAGTATATGGTAGATTTGAGTAAGGGGGGTAGTGTAGGGTAGATTTGGGTAGGGGCGGTAGTGTAGGGTAGAGGGGGTAATGTAGGGTAGAGGGGGCAGTATATGGTAGATTTGGGTAAGGGGGGGTAGTGTAGGGTAGATTTGGGTAGGGGCGGTAGTGTAGGGTAGATTTGGGTAGGGGGCGGTAGTGTAGGGTAGATTTGGGTAGGGGCGGTAGTGTAGGGTAGAGGGGGGGTAATGTAGGGTAGAGGGGGTAATGTAGGGTAGAGGGGGCAGTATATGGTAGATTTGAGTAAGGGGGTAGTGTAGGGTAGATTTGAGTAAGGGGGGTAGTGTAGGGTAAAGTACCTGTTGTGCTACATTCCTCTCATGGTGTATGGCAGTAAGGTATCTCAGGACCAGTTTGGTTGCTTCAGTTTTCCCTGATCCACTCTCCCCACTACAACACCAACACAATAACAACAACACAATAACACCAACACAATAACAATAACACAATAACACCAACACAATAACACCAACACAATAACACCAACACAATAACACCAACACAATAACACCAACACAATAACACCAACACAATAACAATAACACAATAACACCAACACAATAACAATAAGTAGAATTTCTCAGGATGTGCGGAAGTGTTGCTGTGCAAGGGCACTATTTTGAAGGTGATAGTTTGGAAACACAGATAAATAAAGTGTTTTCTAATAAACTGAACTGGTCTCTAATCTTATTGATACCATCTCATAAATGTGTACTTGATCTGAGAACAGTCCTAACGTTGTATTAAACACACCACAAAACGCATCTTCATATTTTCTCTGCTCTTCATCAAAGGCTTTCATTAATTATTCACATGTTTATGTGTTTATTCCAACAAAGTGCCATTCATTATTAATATATTAACTCTGCTCTGAACACACACACACACACACACACACACACACACACACACACACACACACACACTTATAGCTAACCTGATGACAATGCACTGGTTCTGCTTGATGTCCATCATCGTTGTGTACGCGAGGTTCGAAATGGCAAAGAGGTGACTACAACAAATCCAAAAACATTAAATCAAGGACAATAAAGTCCAAAATCTTATTTAAAATATACATTATTCACTGCCTCGAACACTATTCCAGATACTGCCTCAAACACTGCCTCGAACACTACTACAACACTGCCTCAAACACTGCCTCGAACACTATTCCAGATACTGCCTCAAACACTGCCTTGAACACTACTACAACACTGCCTCAAACACTGCCTCAAACACTATTCCAGATACTGCCTCAAACACTACTACAACACTGCCTCAAACACTGCCTCGAACACTATTCCAGATACTGCCTCAAACACTGCCTCGAACACTACTACAACATTGCCTCAAACACTGCCTCGAACACTACTACCAGACACTTGCCTCAAACACTGCCTCGAACACTACTACAACACTGCCTCAAACACTGCCTAGAACACTACTCCAGATACTGCCTCAAACACTGCCTTGAACACTACTACAACACTGCCTCAAACACTGCCTCGAACACTATTCCAGATACTGCCTCAAACACTGCCTCGAACACTACTACAACACTGCCTCAAACACTGCCTCGAACACTATTCCAGATACTGCCTCAAACACTGCCTCGAACACTACTACAACACTGCCTCAAACACTACTACACACACTGCCTCGAACACTATTCCAGATACTGCCTCAAACACTGCCTCGAACACTACTACAACACTGCCTCAAACACTGCCTCGAACACTATTCCAGATACTGCCTCAAACACTGCCTTGACACTACTACACACTGCCTCAAACACTACTCCAAACACTGCCTCAAACACTGCCTCAAACACTGCCTCAAACACTACTACAACACTGCCTCAAACACTGCCTCGAACACTATTCCAGATACTGCCTCAAACACTGCCTTGAACACTACTACAAACACTGCCTCAAACACTGCCTCGAACACTATTCCAGATACTGCCTCAAACACTACTACAACACTGCCTCAAACACTACTCCAAACACTGCCTCAAACACTGCCTCAAACACTATTCCAGATACTGCCTCAAACACTGCCTCGAACACTACTCCAACACTGCCTCGAACACTACTACAACACTGCCTCAAACACTGCCTCGAACACTACTCCAAACACTGCCTCAAACACTGCCTCAAACACTACTACAGCACTGCCTCAAACACTACTACAACACTGCCTCAAACACTGCCTAGAACACTATTCCAGATACTGCCTCAAACACTGCCTTGAAACACTACTACACACTGCCCCAAACACTGCCTCAAACACTACTCCAAACACTGCCCCAAACACTGCCTTGAACACTACTACAACACTGCCCCAAACACTGCCTCAAACACTACTCCAAACACTGCCGCAAACACTACTCCAAACACTGCCTCAAACACTGCCTCAAACCCTACTCCAAACACTGCCTCAAACACTGCCTCGAACCCTACTCCAAACACTGCCTCGAACCCTGTTCCTGTTCCGTTAGATGATTGGAGGCACCCAAATGTAAGTAAGCTGGAATACACCAGGTATCATTCTTGGCTCCGAGTCACTCTATCTTTAAACACCACACTGACACACGGCGCCACAATCTCTGGCTTATTCTCGCATTACATGATGTGTCCATCTACTCACAGCAGCATAAAGAAATATGAGACAGTCACTGTCTCTCTCTCTCTCTCTCTCTCTATCTGTCTCTGTCTCTGTCTCTCTCGTCTCTCTCGTCTGTCTCTCTCGCTGAGGTATTTCTGACTCAATTGTCATTGTCAGGAGATCAAAGAGAATCTTTATTTTAAAAACAAGCCTTGTGAAAAATCGAGTGTTTTTAAGCACATAATAGTTCAAACAATCACTAAACTGCCTCTAATTGCTTCTTTATCCAACGTTCACTAGAGTCAAATTCACACCGCAGCTGCTGATGGAACAAGTTCTCACAACTCCACACCTGGGACTAAAGCATTTAACTACACAACCTCATCAAAACTCTTCACCAGAGCCAATCACTGATCACCATTATTCACCACAGCCAATCACTGATCACCATTATTCACAATAGCCAATTACTGATCACAACTGTTCACCAGAGCCAATCACTGATCACCATTATTCACCAGAGCCAATCACTGATCACCATTATTCACCAGAGCCAATCACTGATCACCATTATTCACCAGAGCCAATCACTGATCACCATTATTCACAATAGCCAATTACTGACACAACTGCCAATCACTGATCACCATTATTCACCACAGCCAATCACTGATCACCATTATTCACCACAGCCAATCACTGATCACCATTATTCACCAGAGCCAATCACTGATCACCATTATTCACCAGAGCCAATCACTGATCACCATTATTCACACAGAGCCAATCACTGATCACCATTATTCACAATAGCCAATCTGACACAACTGCCAAACCCAATCACTGATCACCATTATTCACACAGAGCCAATCACTGATCACCATTATTCACAATAGCCAATTACTGATCACAACTGTTCACCAGAGCCAATCACTGATCACCATTATTCACCAGAGCCAATCACTGATCACCATTATTCACCAGAGCCAATCATTGATCACCGTATATTCACCGTAAGAGCCAATCACTGATCATTATGTCAACAGAGCCAATCACTGATCACCATTATTCACAATAGCCAATCACTGATCACCATTATTCACCACAGCCAATCACTGATCACCATTATTCACAGAGCCAATCACTGATCACCATTATTCACAATAGCCAATCACTGATCACCATTATTCACCCAACAATCAAATCAGCACAATACCCAACTGAACCAATCACCAGAGCCAATCACTTATTCACAAGAGATCACTGATCACCATTATTCAACAGAGCCAATCACTGATCACCATTATTCACCAAACACTGACACCACTGATCTTAACAATTATCACCATGACTCACCAAACCCAATTAATGAACACCAATCATCACCAATAACCAATCACTGATCACCACCAATTAACTAATTAACCATAACAATTAATTGCTATCCAAAATCACATTCTCCACTTACTGACATGTATTGACTGTAATGTATTGACCACACAGCACATACAGAATTCCATTCCATTCAATATAAAGATCTTTGTGCATTTTTCCACTCACGGTGGGTTTTCTCCTAAACCATGACCGTTATACTGCAGGACCATGTCTGTTCCATAGATGTTCAGTAACTTGTAGGGATTGACAGATAGCAGAATAGAGCCTATGTAAGTCTGTGGAGAAAAGAAGAAGTAAATAAAATAAATAGTAAATAAAATGCATGTCATTTATAACTGAACAAGAAGATCAATGAAGACCAACAAGAAAGTATGGCCAGAATGAATGTTACATTTCTGTAAAACTGAGGGATTCTGTTATAGGAACGTTTATATCACCACCCTTTATACTGTAGTACCACCCAAAAAAACAACGTTCTTTAAAATGTAGTGTCCTGAAAACTGTACAAAGTGCTACAACTGGAGATCCCTTCCATAAATGCTGAATAAATGCCTCCATACCATCATAAGGAACTGGTGATTTAGTGTTTAAGGGATGTTGGAAAGTTCAAACCCCACTTCCACCCAGGTGCCAATGCTGGGCCCTTGTGCAAGGCCCTTAAAAATAAGATAAAGGTAGGTTGCTGTAACCAATCAGCATGACTCACATAGATGAGTTCCCTCTGAAACCGATTGTTCAGATTGATTAAAACCGCCGCTTCTGTTAATTCCCTACAAGGAAGATGAAGTCAAGCATCGATTTGATGTCAAATAAATATATTTTTGGAATGTCTGAAAGCATTGATATTTATTTTTTATTTATTTATTTATTTCTTACTCCAACTGTGTCATGTCCTCAAGTCCATCAGCTTCTCGCTTCTCTCTGTAACTGATAGTAGGGAGGCTTCGTATAGAATACATCTGTTTACAAAACAGGAATCGGTCACATCATTTCATGCATATAAACAAAAACTTTACATCAGCTGTATTCGTTTTAACCACATCTATGAAAGCACTCTGCAACAAACGAGGTCAGTGGGCACCCATGCCGTCCAGAGAGATACCATCTGTCACGGAGGTAACCCGAGTATGAATATAATCAGTCTTGTAAATCTCAGCTGACATCCCATGTATTGAAAAAGTCTGCAGCTAAACCCTGCGGAAGATCGTTCGGCTTGGCTAGGCCTTTTGTGCAGACTCGAAGCCACAGCGACTTCCAGCACTGACCTTTCCTTTAATAAGCGAGGGGTAAAATTATACCAGGCTTGTGTGCGTTTATTATCTACACGTCCAAAGTCTATTAGATGTTAAGAATGCTTGGAGAATTTGAGCAAGTATGAAGCATGACTTACCTTATCATACCACTGGCCAGTGGGCTCCCCTTCCCGATCTGGTATCCACTGCACCTCACTTTCATTTTGTCCAGCAGCAGTAGGTGGTGGAGAAAGGTGGTCAGCCATGTTTTCATCACGGTACATAGACCATTTGGAAAGATTCTGTACAGTTCCATGAGGTAAGACCCTCTCTGCCGCCCACACGTCTTCCGCACTTTGTCCCTCTCTGGAATGCATAGCCCAGTGATCTTCAGGCCCTTTTCTTTGTGGAGACACAATTGCGTATCTGCCATCGGGCCCAATGATCAATCCCGAGGCTGTAACGGTCGATAAAGCTGACGGGAGCTGATAGGAAGCGTTCTTTATGCCAGTGTTTTTCAGAACATCCTTCAGTTGCGGTGACGAAGAAACAGCAAAGCCGTGTCTGAGAATGGACTCATCAGGCAAACGGTACCTAGCTTTTCTGAGATTTTGGTTTAAAAGCGCTTGTGAGAGTTTGGGATTAGATCCATGAGGATCAGATAATAAAACCGAGTCCTCTGGTAGCCGGTATGAGGCTTTGCGAAGGTTTTGATTCTTTAATGCATCTGCCAGGCTTGGAGTGGTTTGTTTCGCACGTAAAAAAATCGACTCATCTGGAAGCCTAAAGGAAGCCTTTTTGATATCAATGTTTCTGAGGGCACTGGATAAATCGGGCGTGTGAACCGGATTAGCACTCAGTATACTGCCGTCCGGTAGCCGATACGTAGCCTGTCGCATGTTTTGGTTCCGTAACGCACTCGACAAATTAGGGGAAGGTGTATTAAGCTGCGTGGTGATAATCGACCCGTCTGGCAACCTATAACTGGCGTTGCGCATCTGCGTGTTTTTAAGTGCATGTGACAAATTTGGGGAGGTAGATTTCCCATAATCAGGAAAAATAATGGTGCCGTCCCCTAATCTATAGGATGCATTTCGGATAATTGGGTTCCGAAGTGCATTTGACAGAGCTGGAGATGTCGGTTCCACTTGTTGCTCTGTTAAAATAACTGTTCCATCCGGTAGTCTATAGGATGCATTGCGAATGCTGTTGTTTCGCAGTGCATGGGACAGGTTTGGAGATACTGGTTTCTGGTGGTAATCTATAAGAACCGAATTGTCTGGAAGTCTGTAAGCAGCATTTTTCATGTTCGGATTCCGCAGGGCATTGGCTAGATTAGGAGAGGAGCCTTGTTGTTGTTGGTTGAAGGGAGTCGGTGGTAATTATAGTTCCATCTGGAAGTCTATAAGAGGCATATTTCAGGTTTGCATTACCTAAGGCATTTGAGATGTTTGGCGAGAAGGGTTGTTGTTGTTGTTGTTGTTGTTGTTGTTGATCCACACTTACTATGGTTCCATCTGAAAGTCTGTATGAAGCTTTCCTAACCTGCTGATTTTGTAAAGCATTAGTAAGCATTGGAGACGTAGATGGAGCTACCATTTGATTGCTGTGCATCAATGTGCCACCGGGAAGACTGTAGGCTGCACCACGGACTTGAGGATTATGCAGTGCATTTGACAGAACCGGGCTCTGGGGATAGCCCCTCATGGGAACAGAGGTGTACATTTTGCTTGCTTGAGAAAGATGTGTTTGGTAAGAAGCCTTCTGAATTTGTTGGTTTTGTAAGGCATTCGTGAGAACTGGCGACCTCCTTGGGCTAGGGGCAAATTTGGACCCTCTTCTTTGCAAATGATTCCTGTAGGTGGCATTTTGGAGATTGGGATTTTGAATTGCATTGGTGAGGAGGGGGCCAGGGCCTGGTTCCTCTATGTAATCATACTGTGATACGACTGGAGAGTAGGTAGAAGAAGGCATCTGTAGTGCTGTTTTAAAGGATGCATTATGAAGGTAAGGATTTTGAATAGCAGTAGACAGTGTTGGAGATGAGGCCTGACCTGGAACCTGTGCAAGCACTTCAGTTTCAAGAGGTACCACTGATGGCTGCAATGATGGTGAGCCGTGTAGCTGTGCCACTTCAGGAGCATATGGATAGCTTGCTCTCTGCAGCGGTGTGATGAAAGATGCTCCACGAACCTGAGAATTTTGCAAAGCATTTGTTATAACAGGTGATGCTACCATCTCTGGGGACTGTAGAACGGTATGTGGCACTTGTGCTACTTGAGGTATAAAGTTATAGTTTGTAGTGTTGAGCAAATTTGGATTTTGCAACACATTTGATAACTGGGGTGAAGTTGGTTGCTCAGGAAATTGCTCGGCACCAGTGAATTCAGGGGCAAAATGTTGCATGGGTTGCTGAAAAGGTGATCTAAAAGATGCATTATAAATGCTCTGGTTTTGTAAGGCACTGGTAACCATCGGTGGTTGAGGCACATTAATCATTGGATCAAATTCCACAGGGACTTGTTGCATTACAGTAGGGTATGGAGATGCTTCAGGTATCTGAACATTTTGAAATGGACTTGCTACGACATGTATGGGAGGTGCACGAGGGGAAGGACTACGCATTGGTAGTGGTGATCCACGTTTTATAGAAGGGTGAGGAGAAGTCGGCCTGGACAGATGCCTAATGGAAGGCTGGGGTGATGTAGGACCAATGTGTTTTAGAGAAGGCTGTGGTGAAGGGGGTCCTCGCCGCTGAGATGGTCTGGCCATAAGGGGACGACCAAGGCCAATAGGTCTTTGTGCATTTCGCGTGGGACCTGCTCGTCCTGGAGGAATGATGTGCCTCTGGTCCATAACGGCCACCCCAGGATGTTGACCTGGAAGCTTTGGGGACATCCTGATGTCCTGAGCCATCCCTGACCTGTTGCTACGTATAGATCCTCGTGAAGGAGCCATGTTTTTAGATGAAGCACCAAAACGACCCATTTGACCTACAGAGGGTTTTACTGTTCCCATGGGAATATTTGGACGCCCCATTCCCCGTAGTTGAACCCCAGGCGATCGGAATGATGGTGGGTTCCTCATAAGACGGGTTGATCTACGGGAGAAGCTGGGCGATGGTGACCTTTGTCCAGCTGGCAGAGGAGTATCTGCATTCATTGCGAAACTTCTACGCGAAGGTGTAGGTGATGGTCTGTGTGCTGCGAACGGGGAACGAGGCTTATTGGTGTCCACCTGCTGGAGACCTCCTATTGGACGCCTGCCCATTTGAGGAGAGGTCGGAGGACTCATTTGCCTGGGAGGAGAAGTGGAACCATGAAGCTTCCTGCTTCCAAAAGGATGGTAATTTATCGATGGGGAGGAAACTGGGCTGGGCCTTCTTATTGAGGCTCGAGGAGAATGTGGTGGGCTTCGCTTGCGGAAGGATCCACGGACAGAATCTGGAGGGCTTGCGTGAAATGAGGGCATTCGACGAGGCATTCTCCGGGCCATAGGTGTGGGAGAAGACTTACCCTCTAAGAATGATGCCTGAGGCTGGAAATGACTAAATGCTGATGGGGAAGCAGGCGGGCTTACTCTCCTCTGTCTTAACGGGGAAGATGGGCGTTGAAGACGTGGAGATGTAGGTACGTCTCTAACTCCAAATCCACGCATGGAAGGCTGTGGAGAGGGACTCTGTCTTCGCCATATGGAAAGCTGACGGAGAGGCAGGAAAGCCATGATTCTGCAAGGGAATGTGTGGGGGGCCCACATCCATCAAAGGCTCTATGAATCCTTCTCTTGCTAACATAGGGGACAGGGGTCTCTGTATAGGGGGAGCCATCATTCCCATGGACCTCCTACTTGGTGTAGGTGATGGGAAAATAGCACCACTTTGTGCAATTCCCGACATATATGGGGACTGGATGTTAGGGTTGATAAAACCCTGGGGGCTATTAGCATGTTTAATTAGCATTGCAGTCGGTGTGGGAATCTGAGGTAACCCAGGATGCAGCAGTTCTTGTGGATGTGCAGGAAAAGCACCATCCATAAGGGTATCAGGAATGAACGGTATGTTATTATACTGCATATGTGACATCTCTTCAGGATCATATTGTTGTGGCAATGGAGGAAGTTCAACTGCCATCCTTTCTCGTCCAAAAAGCTTCACTTGGGGCCGTGGAAGTCTGAACATGTCACCTTGAAAATCCATTGGCTCAACAGTGACGTCATTAAACTCATCACCCTCCATTCCATCATGCATTGGATAACTATACGGCTGGTACATGCTATAGGAAGAATCAACATATGGCGAAAACCCTGAGTCCGTGTAATTTAACTGGTATTCCTGGAGATAAGGGTCTTCATAATCTCCATAGGATGCCACGTATGGATCAGCTACTCCGACGTCACCATATGGATTGTCGTAGAATTCCTGAGGGTCTTCATAGTAATCAAGCTGCCCCTGGTCATAAAACTCGCCATCATCTCCATAAGGATCATAATAATCCTCCGTTAGGTACTGATCGTTCTCATCGTAGTATTCCATGCTGTCAGTGTAATATGGATCCACCAGATGTTGTTGGCCATAGTAATCCATCTCCTCAGGGTAGTAGTCCATTTGATTTGGGGGAGAATATGTGTTATATAAACCCATACCATCGTCATAATACTCTCCTCCGTAGTATTCATCATCAACTCCATAATAGCCCTGATCATGTGATTGTTCTTCATAGTAGTCAGCAGGATCTTCATACCAGTTTCTCTGCATAGACTGTCTGTGTCTCATTCTACCCTGGTTATTATAGTCATACTCATCAAAATCCTCTTCATATGCGTAGTTGTGATGCCCTTGAGGTCCTCGCATGCTGGTTTGGCGACTTCCTCCAGGGAAGCGTTTGCTGCTTGATTGTCCCCAGCGGCCGCGGTTCTTCTCAAACGGTCTCCGTTTCAGTTTTGTGGAGAGGAACTTCTTCGTTAACCAGTTTGTCGCTCCGGCAACTTTCCCCACAATCAGACTGTTGTTTTTAAAATTGGACCCATCATCTGCATTCTTCTTCCCGAAAAGTCCTTTAAAGAATCCCGATTTCTTCTCGGCTGGTTTGTTGCCACCGAGTCGAAGCAGCATGTAGGACGGCTTGCGTCCCAACGGCTCATTCTCTTTTTTCTTCTTCTTACTGGCTTTGAAGCGCATCAGAAGCCTCGGGGCGTTCTTCAAAACGGATTTCCTCCTCTTTTTCCGGACCATAAAACTCTTCTGCTTCCCGAGTCCAAGAAACAGTCTAGACGTGCTTTTCAGTCGCTTCTTCGAGCTCTTCCCAATTCCAGGGAACCCAAAGAGTTTCTTTGTAGGTTCTGGCTCCGGAGGAACCTCGTCCTTCTTTTTGGCTTTCTTCTTTGTTCCTTCCGGCTCAGGTTTGGATTTGGATTTCTGTGCATCTTTCGATTTCTTCTTTTTCCTATCGTCTTCGCTCTCCTCCATTTCTTCGTCCTCTTCTTCCTCATCCTCGTCTTCGTCTGACGCAGCATGTTTGGATTTGGACTTTCCCTTCGCCGCTTTGCCCTTGGCGCCCCCTTTTCCAGGCTTCCGCGTGTCCTCTTCGGAATCTTCGCCCCTGTCTTCATCGTAGCTTAACGCATCCTCGTCCTCCATCGGCTCGGCGTCTGAACCCTCCTCCGACTCGCTGACCACTTTCGCCTTTCCTTTGTCCTTTCCTTTCTTTCCGTCATCTTTGCCTTTCCCTTTGGGCTCCTCTTTTCCCTTTTTCTTGTCGTCCTTCGCCCCCTTTTTGTCATCTTTCCCTTTCTTCTCTTCCTCTTTGCCTTTGCTTTTTTCTGGCTCTGCTTTGCCTCCTTTTTTTGCAGCTGACTTCGAGTCTCCCTTTTTACCCGGCATTTTCTTCTTCTCGTCTATTTTGCGGCATGACAAAAAAGTAAAACGTCATCAGTTCAATTTAAAATGATCACAATACAAACAAATATATTCACAAATTTCTCCTTAGCTGTACACACACACACACACACACACACACACACACACACAGACACACACACCAACGCAAGACGTGTCACACCGATGACCCGAATGAAGTCAAACCGAAACAAATAAAGACGAACATTTTGTTACTTTAGGCATTTATTTGGGGGCGTGGCCAAACGTAAACCAGCTCTACCATACTTTAACACCCATAAATATACTTAATAAACTTTGTACGCTTGTAATTGATCAACACATGAAAGACCGTCTCCCGTACCTGAGGATCTGCTCACGCTCTTAAAGGTGGACGGACGTGTGATGTCCTCATGATTCCCCTTCTCAGGACCAAAACGCGATGCTCCTCCACTGTAGTGGCTTCTGGTTTAGCCTGGAATCCCACACACTCCTCCACACCTTCTCCTGTTCTCCGCTGAGAAGCGAGAGCGTGGGCAGGACATGACCTGGATCGGACCACCGGATCTGCTCGGCTCCAGCGTTCATGTGAGTGGTGTCTTAGCGAGGGGGTGAAGTAACCATGTCAGAGGATCTGTGTCGGTGTTTGCGCTGTTGTGCGACTGTAGAAGGAGCATTAATTTGTCAGGTCTTCTTGGCTTGATGTAACTTTAGCTCAGGTCTCATTCCAGCATGAATAATGTAAGCACAGAGAGACAGACAGAGAGGGAGAGAGAGAGAGAGAGAGAGGGAGAGAGAGAGTGAGAGGGGGACAGAGAAAGAGAAAGATGGACATGGATTCTCAGAACGGAACACCTCAGTATGACATCATGCAGGGTTCCTGGGTGCCGTCGTCATTAAAGATTCCTTAAGTAGTCATTTCAAATACTATAAAGGACACATCCTGTACATAACAATTTGCACATTCATTCATTCATTCATTCATTCATTCATTCATTCATTCATCTTCTAGCGCTTTATCTGATCTTCCCTCGGGTCACGGGGAGTCTGTGTCTATCTCAGGCGTCTATGGGCATTAAGGCAGGATACACCCTGGATGGAATGCCAACCCATCGCAGGGCCACACACACACACACACACACACACACACACACACACAACACCACACACACACACCACACCACACCACACACCACACACACAACACACACACCACACATCATAACTAGGGACAATTTTCCAAGTTTGCCAATCAACCTACCGTGCATGTTTTTGGACCGGGGGAGGAAACCGGAGAACCCGGAGAAAAACCCCCTGAGGCACGGGGAGACATGCACAAACTCCACACACACATGGCGAGACGGGAATCGAACCCGGACCCTGGCGGTTTTGTGAGGCGAAACGGCTAACCACTACACCACCGTGCCCCCCAATTTGCACATGTAAACAAAAATAAACAAACAAAAATTTGGACACCCCAAAATAGGGTTGCTTTACGCTTTCGCTGAGCTGTTGTGGGAAGACGTTTGTGGAGATTCATTCAGCTCTGCAGTAAAAGTCACGGGCTGATGCAGGTGACACGAGGAGGCCTGAGGTGTTCAGTACGGTTGGAGATCTTCCACTCATGGATCCTTCATTGAGCTGGCGTCGTGCACCGGTGTGCTGCTGGAACACGTCTCCGAAAAGGTGCACCATCCGAAGATCTGGTGTGGTGCAACAGATTGCAGAAGAAGCGCGTCTGGCTGGAAAGGTCAAGTCTTCCAATACTTGTGGTCCTCTCATGTATCGGTGATGGACGGCTGTATAATTAATGACGGGTGATTAACCGGAATCGAGCGTCTTCTACGTGGAATCCCAAG
>JACRUU010000029.1:2456727-2469227 GCA_030449085.1 Kryptopterus vitreolus | reverse complement strand
TACAGTAATTATTACATTTTGCATAGGGTTCTTTATAATCTGTTATTTATTACATTCCCAAATTAACTTTCCCAACACTGTATATATATATATATATATATATATATATATATATATATATTATATATATATATATATGTGTGTGTGAAAATAGCTGAATGTAGATTCTTGTTAATTGTTACTCAACACACTAACATATTAACATATTAACATATTAACATATTAACGTATTAACGTGATTAACGTGACTCTAGGCGGCGCTGACGGTCCTGGCAGTGCAGAAATTCCTGCTGGGAACCGACATGACGCTGTTCACCTCCACCGACGCCCCCAAGCAGCCGTACCCGTCCAACGATGCCATCCACCAGACCACCATCGACAAGAGCCCGACGCTGATCGAGACGGTGGAGACACGCCCACCGGGTTACCAGATCCCGCCCGCTTTTTAATCTCTCATCCAATGGCATCCTTACGGTTCGGTTCAGTACTGTTTTACACGCAGAATCGTCGATCTCCGCTTCACTAACTCCGCTTAACAGAAAATATTACACCAACAACAACAACAACAACAACAACAACATAACCTTACTATAATATTGTGTATTCCAGCCGGCTTTGGTTTTTAATCATTTTTAAACATTTATTGGACAAACTGTTATCGCTGTAGTAATTACAAACAATAAATAAACAGTAAGATTCGATGCTTTCTACATGTTAGATTGATAACTTTATACGCTGCGGAACAAATAACGAGTAATTAATACATTAGTAGTTTTTAACAGATAGAAACGTATCAGATGTTTATGGTTTGTAGCTTTAAAAACAAACATTTGCTGCTCAAACAAGTCATTACTGTTATTTAATGATCTTGTTGTTGTTTACTGCCCTACTAAGGAAATTAATACGTAACTAATTACTCTCTGGTCATAAGTATTGGGACACCGACTTTTTCTCGCCATGTTTTTCCGACGCACACAATTTCTTTTTAATACGAAGTGGCGTAAATACAATTCTATCAGACGCGTCCCGATGGGTTTGCGTCCCAAACCTGATCCAGCTCCATAAAGATCTGCTTTCCATGGTGGAAGATCTCCTGCTGTAGAGCTCTACGCCGACGCTAAACCGATGTAGGGGTGAATAAATCTCTCGCAAAAATCTACAGAGAATGTGGAGGAAAAACCTTCCCGAAAGAGTGGAGTTTATTCTGATGGGAACAAATTGTGAAATGACACATTCAAAAAGCAATATTATGCTCAGGTGTCCATAAACTTTTGACCTTGTAATGTAGTGGTGTGAGGCGTATATTATGTTGTACATATGCAGTGTTATATAGACATATAATTCGTGCACCAATGGGAGGGGGGGGATTCTGAGTACCCCTATGAGTACCCTAACATACCCTAAACACACACACACACACACACACACACACACTGGGAGATTGACGGATTAGCATTTAAAGCAGTACTGAACCGAAATGCACGAGTATTTTATCATTTTTCTCCTTTTGTTTTTAGTTATAAGGGCTTCGTTAAAGTTTAAAGTATTTGAAAGTACAGTACCTGCATTCGATTCATTAGTTTGTGATAATAAATAGTTATTTATTGTATAACACAGGGGAAATATGAAGTTACCAAACAGAACTCTGTTATTTTGCTCGTCTTTTTTGGGGGAAAAAAGTGAAATGTGTTACGTTTATTATTATTATTATTATTATTTTTTATTACATGAATGCCATCATTTTTTCACTTTTATTTACTCCCTGTATTTATTTTTAAAAAAGATCTATTTATTCATCTACTCACTTCACTTGTAAAGCTACTATGACCATATATAAACCTACAGTACCCTATGTGTGTGTGTGTGTGTGTGTGTGTGTGTGTGTGTGTGTGTGTGTGTGTGAGCTGGAGGGGCGGAGCTACAGCCATTACACACTATATGTGTGTAAAAAAGAGTCCTAATGAGAGCATCTGAGTGTGTGTGGTGTGTGTGTGTGTGTGTGTGTGTGTGTGTGTGTGAGAGTGTTTTGTGTGTGTGTGTCTTCTTGTTCTTACTGCATGATCAAATATAATGTGTAGAAATTCCTATTTCCTATTTAAAAAAAATCCTGTTTTAGCATTTAGAGAGGAAAAGCAACGCGTCCGGTTAATCTCTGACTGAATAAACACTCTTTCTGCAACGCACATGTGTGTTATATATCTCTTATTTTCACCCAATACTGTTTACATTACATCATTTATGATTTGTGATATGATTTAGCGTTATACAGCGATGCAGATGTGCGCCATCTAGTGGCTCAGTGCTGTTATGCCGCGTAGACGCAATCAACATGAGAAGATCCAGCGTTTAATTCCATAAATAATGAGATATTTTTCGCAATGAACCTTCTTTCACAAGTGTAAATCTGTTAGTAGATCACGTAAATATTCGACTCTTTACGGACTACAATGTAATCATCAGCTTTGTTATGCTGTTTAATCGATTGTTTGTATTTATCTTGCGCAAGTGTGACGTATAAAATACATTTCTAATCACCCGAATTATAAAACTTTACTATATGAAGGGAATTTTCGGTGTTTTACAACTTTAATACTTCATTTCTGTGAGTTTTGTATCTGAAATGCACGTCGGCACCACCAGGGGGCACCAGAACACCAAAACTGGACTAAATAATACGGAGGGAAAAAAAACCAACATTTGATGACAATGATGGAATGCTCGTGTTTATGTTGTTGTTAGGAATATTTATATTGGGATGAATATAACTTAAAAAAAAAAACAATAAACAAACGCAAGCTACTCGATTTCTCATTTCGTTTTTACTTCAAATAAACACCCTGTGTAATTACCCCGGGCTCTGGAAGTCAACGTCCGCACGTTTTAAGGACACACAATTGAGGGAAATGTAATTAAAGTGGAAACGAGTGCGGAAGGAAGTCGTCTATACATCCATCGTTATCATCCAATCAGATTCTCTGTACATCAGAATATTAAAAAAAAAACAAGAACGTATTATTCTTTGTTAATAATCTGTAGTGACCTCCTGGTGAACATCATGTAGACGTGTATAACGAACACTGTGTAATCTACATTCAGGGCTTTTCCACCCATGTGCGGTTCGTCCCTGAAACGTTCCCATCACACTGAAGACGTCGTGGACAGCGTGGAGCATCGAACCATCTCCATGGAGACGTGCTTCACACGGGCTGGAAGATCGCTAGTGAATGAGTGAATGAATGTGAAGGACAGAAAACCTCTTCACCTTCTCACCTGACTTGTAGATGAATGAATCTCCATCAAATCCAGTGGAACATCAACCCAGAGGGGCGGAGCTTCTTATACCAGCACACAAACATCTATTTTCCCTATAGGGCATTATGTAGAATCTATCGTTTTTTATCATTTCCTTGTTTTGTTGATTTTGTTTCGCTGTACCAGATTAGCATAACAGACTAGCATTGGTGTTTAGGCTCCTAAGCGAGTGTTTAACAATAATAATGTTACACAACGAACACAAATTTAGAAACGTCTCCACATGAGATCATTTTTCCTGACGGGACATTTTTCCACTTTCTCGTACAAAAATCACGTCAGCACTTTTTCGGAAGTGGACGCGCACCTTCAGTCACCAGCTGTTTGACCTCCTGAGGGTCAACCGTAATGAGGCGAGTCTTCACTCGGACTCCATGCTGCCTGGCGTGTCCTTCTCTGCTCATCGCCTTCCCTCTGACCGTCCACTAAACACCTCCCGGCTTTTAGACTGGATTTATTCTCCAAAATCCAAATTAATCTCGCTTTAATTCAAATCAAGGGGCACGGTGGCGTTTAGTGGTTAGCACGTTCGCCTCACACCGCCAGGATCCGGGTTCGATTCCCGTCTCGGCCATGTGTGTGTGGAGTTTGTGCATGTTCTCCCCGTGTCTCAGGGGGTTTTTCTCCGGGTTCTCCGGTTTCCTCCCCCGGTCCAAAAACATGCACGGTAGGTTGGTTGATTGGCACCTTGGAAAATTGTCCCTAGTGTGTGAATGTGTGTGAATGTGTGTGTGTGTGCCCTGCGATGGGTTGGCATTCCATCCAGGGTGTATCCTGCCTTAATACCCATAGACGCCTGAGATAGACACAGACTCCCCGTGACCCGAGGGAAGATCGGAGAAAGCGCTAGAAGATGAATGAATGAATAAATTCAAATCAATCGCTGTTTCTTTTTGAACGTCCCACATGTAGTCCCGTTATAACACCTTCAATTCTTCTGTGGAGACGTTCCTCTGGATTTGGGTGGAGATTCGGGTGGAGGAGAGGGTTTTTGCGTTGGAGCTCTACAGAATGAGATCTCTGAGTCGTGCTGGAACGGATTTAAGTCTCGTAGTTCGAAATGAACGGAAAAGTTAAGCACAAACGGGGGGAAAAGTCAGGTGTTCACACACGTTTGGGTACAGAGTGTACGTTTAAAGCTACACAACATTCAGGTGCAACACGTTTATATCTGTAACTAAACGTGAAAGAAATTTTGCAGGAATTCAGAAATTTTGAAAGGCGATTCCGAACAAAACCCGGCGTCGTCGCTTTGTCCCGGAACGTCCCGAAGATGTTTCATGCGCTTCAGTAAAATATATCGTCTTTATAAACACCGTTTCCACGCGCGGCGATTCCCCATGCCCTGATTATAACGAGTCCTGAATTTCGTCTCACGGGACACGGTCCAGACGTCCAAACACGCACATCAAAAACTCCTTCCGATATAAAAAGCAAACAAAACCCACAGAAAGGAAAAGCGCGAGGACGGAACGTGAGGTGTTCGTGACCCGCTGCTCGCATCTTCATTTATAAGCCCTTAAAGATTCCACAGAACAGTTCCTTTTCCACCACGTCACAGATCGAAACCCACGGACAAGTCCGCATGAAAACATCTGGAGAAAGGAAAGCGTGAGATTTGGTCTGAAGCTGATTCTCTGCTCTAACGTTCGCTTGTGTGACGGATGTGAGAGATCAGAGACGTTCTGATCGGAAGGTCATGAGTTCATATCCCAGAAACATCGAGCTGACACTGCTGGGCCCCTGAGCAAGGCCCTTAACCCTCACCTTTGATATAAAGGAGACACATTTAAGTTGCTCGGACCGAGACGTAAATATAGTTATGACCAAAAGTAATGGGACACCTGACTGCATCCGCCTGCACCCCCACCCAGACCTCCGCATGGAAACGAGTGAAACATTTTCCCAGAGGAGTCGACGTTGTTATAACCGGATACGGAGAGTACAGGTGGAATGGGATGTTGATATATCACACGTAGTCAGGTGTCCACAAACTTTTGGCCCTTCAGTGTATTCAGAAATACTTAGAAATCTGGATAAATGACAACAGTTATGTATAAAACATAAACACAGTGCAAATATAGTGCAGTGTTAGTGTAGCGGTGCGAGTGTAGCGGTGCGAGTGTAGTGTAGTGCCATGGGAATGTAGTGTAGTGGTGCGAGTGTAGTGTAGCGGTGTAGTGTAGTGCGAGTGGTGCGAGTGTAGTGTAGTGCCATGAATGTAGTAGTGTAGCATGGGAATGTGTGTAGTGTAGTGTAGTGTAGTGCGCCGTGTAGTGTAGTGGTGCGAGTGTAGTGTAGTGCTGTGTAGTGTAGCGGTGCGAGTGTAGTGTATGCCATGTAGTGTAGTGGTGCGAGTGTAGTGTAGTGTGCTGTCCGTGTGTAGGGGCGGTTAGTGTAGTGTAGTGCAGTGTAGTGTAGTGCTGAATGAGTGTAGTGTAGTGGTGCAATGTGCGAGTGTAGTGGTGCGAGTGTAGTGGTGTGCGAGTGTAGTGGTGCGAGTGTAGTGGTGCGAGTGTAGTGTAGTGCCATGGGAATGTAGTGTAGTGGTGCGAGTGTAGTGTAGTGCCATGGGAATGTAGTGTAGTGGTGCGAGTGTAGTGTAGTGCCATGCGGAGTAGTGTAGCGGTGCAAGTGTAGTGTAGCGGTGCGACGGTGCGAGTGTAGTGTAGTGCTGTGTAGTGTAGCGGTGCGAGTGTAGTGTAGTGGTGGGAGTGTAGTGCGAGTGTAGTGGTGCGAGTGTAGTGTAGTGCCATGGGAATGTAGTGTAGCGGTGCGAGTGTAGTGCTGTGCAGTGTAGTGGTGTAGGGGTGTACGGGGTGTAGTGTAGTGTACTGAATGAGTGTAGTGTAGCAATGTGTGTAGTGGTGCGGTGCGAGTGTAGTGCTGTGCAAGTGTAGTGTAGGGGTGTACACTGTGTGAGTGTAGTGGTGTGAGTGTAGTGTAGCGTGTAGTGTAGCAAGTGTAACATGTGTGTTGACAAGTGTAGTGTAGTGGTGCGTTGTGAGTGTAGTGGTGTGAGTATAGTGGTGCGTGTGTAGTGGTGCAAGTGTAGTGGTGCGAGTGTAGTGGTGCGAGTATGGTGCGAGTGTTGTGAGTGTAGTGGTATATGTGTATCACTGTGCGAGTGTAGTGTTGTGCGACTGTAGTGGTGCGAGTGTAGTGTTGTGAGTGTAGTGGTATATGTGTGTCACTGTGCGAGTGTAGTGTTGTGCGACTGTAGTGGTGCGAGTGTAGTGTTGTGCGAGGTAGCGCAGTGCGAGGTGAGGAGAGCTACAGATGTGGCTTTGGGTTGTATAGTTTGATGAGGTATAGCGACACTGCGGCCCGTTACACACAAAACATGAACAAGACAAAACAATGAAAGAAGAGCAGCAGATCAGAACAACAAAATCAAAACCACAACCATAATAAACAACAACAACATGTAAAAATCTATAAACAACAAAAAAACACACCAAGCCAATGTAAGTAAAAATGAAAACACAACTCAATAAAGAAAGTGCAACACAAACAGCAACAAACAACCACAAACAGAAATCACAAAACAAGATACAACATAAAATAAAACACAATCAAACCGAATTTAACACTAAACCATAAACAACACATGCGAAATCTCAGAAACACAAAAGGCAAACAACAACAAAAAAACAAAAATGGCACAAATCAGAACACAAACAACAAAAATCCCTGAAAACTCCAAACACAACAAAACACAAATATTAACGCAAAAATAAAACACACAATCAGAAAAAGAATAAAACTACACAATAAAAATCAGACAATAAAAAAAACCTGCATTTGTAACCACAAAAATATACCAAACAGATTTAATGCACAACAACAAGCACGTGTTTTTGTTTTCTAATTTAAAACCACATGCTTGTTTATTGTGTTTGTTTGTGTTTACACATAAACTGTTGTGTTTTTTTTGTTGTTGTTGCCTTTTTGTTGTGTTTTTGTTTTGTATGGTTTGTGCTTACGGGCCGCCAAAATGTCAAACGAACGTACACGAAACAACAATGCAATAATAACAATAATAATAACAATAACAATAATAACAATAATAATAATAATAATAATAATAATAATAATAATAATAATAAACAGTGTATTTATGATGGTGTAGAATCGGAGGCTCAGGGGGAGAAAAAGAATCGAAACAGATAGAAACAGTTTTTTTCAGGAGCGAAACAACAAGAAAAGAAATTTAACACGTGCAAAACTTTGTTTTTGTTTGTAAAAATATCACGGATGCTGCGTTCAGTAAATCCACGAGTCCTTCATCCCTCCATCCCTCCATCCCTCCATCCATCCATCCTCTCTGGACAGGGCTGAAGACTCGTGCAGTGTTTTCCACATTTTGTTTTTCTTTTATCTGAGACTAATAAACATAAACACCGCTCAGACTTTCTGGCCAACAAAAGTGTATCTCGTACCTTCGTCTGAGGTTTCCGTAGCAACCGTCCACGAATACGCCGCTCGCTATGGGGCTCCCGAGGCCGCGCATTATCGTTATCCTGGTGTTTTCTAAATTTGTCGTGACGTGTTTGTAACCCTACGTTCACAACAGCGGGCGACAAAAACAACAACAAAAACAACAACAACAAAAAAACGCCTTTCCGCTCGCGATTTTCTTTGTTTTATGCAAATCGGGTCTAGCGAGGACTCGGACGATTGCTCGGACCGATGAGGTTTTCTAGCTATTGCAGTTTGACGCGATGAAATGGGAAAAAAAAATAAACGCAGGGATTTAATTGGTATACGACCTTATTGTGTCTATGTAGAAAAAATAAACGCTCGGTTGCAGGAAGATCGCTGATGCATCTATTAAACGGACGTAGCTAGTATAAAAAGCGTGCCTTGCTAATATAATCCGGGAACAAAGCCTAGCGCGAAGCTGGGAACAAAACATCAGCGCAAGTCAAACAAACGGCTCTCGCGGCGATTAGCGAGCTAGCTCGGGAAAGGTTTTTATATATATATATATATATATATATATATATATATATACACAGCTTTTTGAAAGGCCACGCCCACTCGTCTCAGGCTCGTGTGAACGTAGGGTCCTGGTTTATCCTTCACAACAAGGATCCAGCTGCACAACGTTTGTGTAATCTCAAATCTCTAATCAATATGATTAGGGAAAACAAAACCAAACAAACAAACAAGAAAACAATTGCATAACTCATTATCACCCTACTGTTATTGTTTTTTGTTTTTCTAGATTAAAGGTGCACGTTAGCGTGAAAAGTTTTGGTCTGAATCATCACCACCTAACAATAAGCCACGCCTCCATAACCCTCTGATCAGGCGTCGAGCGAGACACAGTGCGACGTTCCGTCCTCATCCGAAATACGATTGTTCGTTTGCTCGGATTGGACGCTCGGACGGACGGATAAATGTGGGAGGGGCTTAGCAACTTGCAAGGAATCGGGAAGATCTGAAGAAGCCCAGAGCGGGGGCGGAGCGAGGGTAGAGTCACATGACGGCGCCCGGCGTTTCAGGATGGCACCTCCGAGGGACGCGTCGGGGAAAACGGACAGCACTGTGGACGCCGGGACACAAGGCGGACTCGATTTGTGCTTCCTGCGCGACAGAGACGCTTCCGGTTCTTGTGTTTTAAAGGGAGTGTTCCTCCGGCCCGGCGACGCCCTGTGGGTGGAGTCCATGCTGTTGTACTTCCTCAGTTCACTTCCTGTACTGTTACTCCGTTGTGATTGGCTTGTGTAGCATAAAGCGCCTGCGACGTGTGGAGATAAGGTGTGGCTGCGCCGCAGGGGTCCGACTCCGGAGACTTTTCCCTCGACGGATGAGAGGATTTGCCGGACTTCTTCGTCGGAGTTGTCCGTGTGTGTGTACGCGTCCGCCTGTGTGTGTGTGGATCTGCGCTGTGACGGGATGCTGCGCTGGCTGTACACGCGTTTGCTCGTTTGGACTCTGGCGGTCTGCATGCGAGCGAGAGGGGGAGTGGCTCGAGGTGAACAGGGGGCAGAGCCTCCGGTCAGAGGAATGCTGGGAACTTTGAGAGAATCCGAGCGGTGCAGGAATAAGTTGTCCATGGATCCAGGGATCGAGGAATCCAACCGAGTCGCTCTTTATCGCCACCTAGAGGACGACATGAGTAATGTAACAAAAACAACAACAACACATGGGGCGAATGTCTCGCATTCACACGTGTCACAATTACCTGTCTTTGGAGCATCCTGATTGGCTTCTGTGGAGTCACATGATGCGGTGGGAGGAGTTCGGGGCCATTCGGAGGCCGGGGAACCAGCAACAGGGATTCCCATTCGCACAATTTGGGTTTCGCTGAGAGACTCATGTCTGAAAAGCAGGAAACAGACAGACTGCTTTGATGTTGTTGTAATTCTACACTTGTAATTATATTTACTCGGGGACGAGTGGAGACGTAAGTGACCTGCGATGGTGCTCTGGTCGATGGTCTGCTGTCTGGAGACGAGAGAATCTGCAGGTTTGCGTCCAGCTTTGGGGTAAAACATGTAGCTGTCGTTGGGTAACGACAGCATCCTGGGAACACTGGGCTTCCCGACCGAGAGCAGGTTCCCGTCCTGAAGGTCGTCACCCTGGAAACGAAACCCTTCAGTGTCAGATTGATGTCGGGACTTTTCGGGTCACATTTCAGACGAGGACGAGGAAAAGAATCCTCCCAAAAAAAAATCACACCGATTAATGCTCGGGTGAAACGAGCCTTAAAAATAACTCAGATTTATTCCTAGACACACTTATATCATCACTAACTGAGGCAAAGTTGATATGTATAGACCTCACACACACACACACACACACACACACACACACACACACACCTCGGAGCAACAGAAAACCTCAGAGTTATAGGAAGGAGAAAGCGCCTTCCAGAAGTTATATAAACAGACCCACGAGTTCCTCCTGTACAGCAGGTGGCGCTGTTAAAATTTCAGCCCCATTGTAGTAAATGAATGAATTGTGTTTGTAGAGACGTAAAAACAATAAAACACAAAGATCAAGAAGAAAAAGTGGAAAAAAAAAAACTTTTTACCGGCGTCCCGGAAACTTCGTCGGATTTTTGCCAGCGTTTCCCCTGCAGCTCCGCCGCTAACTCCGCCTCCATCTCGGCCTCCTCGCACGCGTCCTTGTTACTGTCCTCTAAGTGCTTCATGAGGACCGCGACCACCACGTTCACCAGGACAAACTGCGCCACCAGGACAAAGGTCACGAAATACAACGGCGAAACCAGCGGCAGGTAACTCAAGCAGCGATCGCCGCTCTTACACTCCCTTAGTGTGTCCTTCATCACACACCACACACACACACACACACACACACACACACACACACACACACACACACAATTCACTGATCACACCACAGTCACTAATAATCCTGTGGCATTTTACATAAATGGCCCAGTGTGAAAAATCTGTGTGTGTGTGTGTGTGTGTGTGTTGTGTGTGTGTGTGTGTGTGTTGTGTGTGTTTGTGTGTGTGTGTGTGTGTTCACCTTCATGATTCCATTCCAGTTGTCCCCAGTAGAGACTCGGAACAGAGTGAGGAACGCCATTCCGAAGTTCTCAAACGTAGCGTGACGACTCAAACCTTCACATGGGTTCTCCTCCGAACATTCTGTATTCAACACACACACACACACACACACACACACACACACACGTCAAACAAACGTCAAGCACACCAAAAAAACACATACAACACACACACACACACGTCAAACAAACACACACAGACACACACACACGTCAAACACACCAAAAAAAACACACACACACACACACACATGTCAAACACACCAAACACATACAACACACATACACACACATACACACACACATCAAACAAACACACACAACACACATACACACACACACACACACACACACATCAAACACACAACAACACACACACAGCACACACAACACACACACAAACACACACACACAAAACAACACACACACACACACACACACACACACACACAACACACGCAAACATCACCAAAAAACACAAACCACTCAACAACACACACAAACACACACACCATACACACACACACACACACACACACGTCAAACACACAAAAAAAAACACAACAACACACACACAAACCCACACACATACACTCAAACCCCCCAACACAACAATAAGTACACCACAACAAACACACACACACACACACACACACAAAAAAACACCACACACACACACACACACAGGCAAAACACACACAACACACACACAACACAACACACACATACACACACACACACACACACACGTCACAACACACAAACACACAAACACACACACATAACACACACACACACACACACACACATACAAAACACACACAAAAAACACACACACACACATACACGTCAAACAAACACATACACACACACACACACACACACACGTCAAACAAACATATACACACATACACACACACACACACACAAAACAACATATACACACATACACACACACACACACACACACGTCAACCAAACACATACATACATACACACACACACACACACACACACACACATACACGCCAATTGCAATACACGTACAACAATTTTCCCTTCACAAAAATGAAAGACTAAAGCAGGGTTTTGTGTAAACGATGTTTTGGTGTTTTTTTTGTGATAAACGTAAAGAACTGACCGAGTTTTCCGAACAGTTCCACTCCGAGAGCGGCGTAGATAAAAAACAGCAGCATGAAAAGAAGCCCCAGATTTCCAACCTAGAAAAAAAAACACACACAAGATTGGACGAGAAATGCTTTTGGGAATTCAGTCTACGTGTGTATGAGTGTGTTACAGTACGGAAGGGAATGTTGTGAAAGGCTTTCTTTCACACACACACACACACACACACACACACACACACACACACACACACACACACACACACAGTCCTGAGGGAATTGCACAGAATGGTCGTCAGGCTGCGAGCAAACACACAGTGTGGTATTTTTTGTTTTAATGAAACGCTGATGCTGCGCTCGAGTCACCAGGAATTCCCTCTGATATTATTCTCCTGACAGACTGATGTGTATATATTTGTTGTGTAGATGTGTAGTTGTGCAGACATTACTACTAACCTGACTACAAATAACCTGAATTGTGCAGACACTTAGCTGAGATGTGTTGTCACTACAATGAG
>JACRUU010000029.1:2434227-2441727 GCA_030449085.1 Kryptopterus vitreolus | reverse complement strand
TGCCAACCCATCACACACACACACACACACACACACACACACACACACACACACACACACACACACACACACTAGGGACAATTTTCCAAGGTGCCAATCAACCTACCGTGCATGTTTTTGGACCGGGAGGAGGAAACCGGAGAACCCGGAGAAAAACCCCCTGAGACACGGGGAGAACATGCACAAACTCCACACACACATGGGCGAGACGGGAATCGAACCCGGATCCTGGCGGTGTGAGGCGAATGTGCTAGCCACTACGCCACCGTGCCTCAATTCCGAACATTAATTCGAATAAATATTGCATGACGTTTCTTCGTTAGATGAGAATAAATCCTCCTGGTCTTCAGAAGCAGATGATTTTGAATCCCACGTGCTGTAATGAATGTGTGTGGCATGAGTTTGCTTTTCTGCATTTATTTATACTCACTTATTTTGAGGCGAGAACACATACAGTGACCAGTCCTCGTGATCTCTGCACCACTGAGGCTTGTACGGCTCCAGGAGCCTCTTCAGAATAACACACCAGCTCTAACAAACAACAACAACAACAACAACAACAAAAGGATTGCAGAATAAGAAACATTGGTGCATTAACCCTGCGAGGTTCTTCGCCTACTGCGCTTCCTTTAACTCGCTGTAAAAGTATGTGTTTGAAATAAGCATGCAGTGTTTGTTTTTCGGCAGCACATTAGGAAGCCAAGAATAAATAAGATGGACATCGATCACAAAAAGGAAAGTTAAATATTTATAAAGCAACAGAATTTATGAAAAAAACACCTCTTGGTTCTTCTGGAGCGATGTGAGGGAAGTTTTAAAGCTGCGAGTGATTGAGAGATGGGATGTGATGTGTGGGACGGACGACATCGCGGGGTTAAATCACAACGCGGCGCGATGCGGCGACGCCGAGAGTCATTATAAAGCGAGACAGATGGAACGAAACCAGAGTTACGGCTTTAAACTCGCTCATACAATCTGTTATCATACAGCGTACATTATGAAAATTAGTGTGTGTGTGTGTGTGTGTGTGTGTGTATGTGTGTGTGTGTGTGTGTGTGTGTGTGTGTGTTGTGTATGTGTGTGTGTGTGTGTGTGACTCGCTTTCATGAAAAGTTTCCCTCTTTCGAATCGCCCACAACAATCATCAGATCATTATCTATCTATGTCTGTCTGTCTGTCTGTGTTTGTCTGTCTATCTGTCTGTCTGTCTGTCTGTCTGTCTATCTATCCATCCACCTATCTTTTTTCTATCTATCTATCTATCTATCTATCTATCTATCTATCTATCTATCTATATATCTATATATTTCTAGCTACCATCCACTATCTATTATCTATTATCTATCTATTATCTATTCTATCTATCTATCTACTATCGATCTATCTAAATATATCTCCCTAAACCTATCTATCTATATATATCTATCCATCCATCCATCCATCCACCCACCCAACCGTTGTCTGTCTGTCTGTCTGTCTGTCTGTGTCTGTATGTCTATCTATCTATCTATCTATCTATCTATCTATCTATTCTATCTATCTGTCTTTTGTCTGCTGTCTATTCATCCATCCCACCTATCTTTCTATATATCTTATATCGATCTATCTATCTATCTATTATCTATTATTATCTATCTATAGACTGTCTGTCTGTCTGTCCATTTATACATCTATCTATCTGTCTGTCTGTCTGTCGTCTGTCTATCCATCCATCCATCATCACCTATCTATATCGATTATCTATCTATATATCTTCTAATAATCTGTTGTTTCACTATATTTATTTATGTATTAGTAAATTGTTATTAATTGATGTATTGATTTATTTCATGTTTAGTTCAATAATAAATAAATTAATAAACAGTAACTTTGTTTATTGTTGTTTGATAATTTATGGCCTGAGATTTTATCTACAGATAAAAGAAGGAAATGAGTGAGACCTCTTCTGCTTCCTCTTCCTGTTCGTTGGGGGCGTGTGATGCGTGGCGCGGCGTGGCGGACGGAGACGCGGGGAACGAGCCGTCCAGTCTGCCGTTGCATTCGGCGTAGACGTGCGGCGGGGGCGGGACCTGCAGGAACTCCGGCAAATCCAACGACTCCAGATGCGAAACTCGGCTCAAACTCCCGGTCCTGCTGGACTTCCCCCCCTCCGATTGGTCGTCTTCAAAACTGTCCCGGTCCTCGCACGAGAGCAGGGACTCTCGCTCTCCGGATTGGCCACGCCTCTTCAAGCTCGGGGCGTGTCCGAGACTGTTCCAGCTGGAGCGGCGGCTCCCCCAGAGGCTGGACTGGACATGACACAAGGGTACGAGGTTTGTTTACAGCGCACTGTGGGTGTGAACGGCGGTGAAACGGATCACATGATTCTCACCATCGACTTCTGGTCGTGGTGCTCGTACGAAACGATGCTGCTGCGCACGGATTGGTTGTCGACGTGGGACACTTCGGTTCTGGGCGTGGCCGCCGTGTAAGCGTGGTACGGCGGCATGCTGGCTCGCGGCTCCAGGTGGCCGTTAGAAATGGGCAGGAGAGTCTGCACTTTCACCTCCGACCCTAAAGGACAAAAACAACACAATACGTAAACAACGACAAAAATAAACAACACATTTTATAGTGCGCGAGTTTACCTGAGTTGATCAGATCCCTCAGCCGGTCCTCGTCATCAAAGTCGGACGAGAACGAGGCATCGTCGCTCTCGGACCTGCTGGCATCACCCTGAACAACACACATCATCCCTCACCAAAAGTATCGGGACGCCCGACGTCACAAACAGCTTTATTGACAAATATGTGTTTGCAAGGAATTGACACAAGCTTCCTGTTATTTATATAAATGATAAATAAATTAAAAATAAATACATCATTAAAACATTGAAAAGAAAAGTGTTATTGCAAATTTGTTAAAAAGAAAGTAATAAAATATTTAAAATAATAATAAAAAGTGTTATCCCACATCACTATACAAAAAAACATAAATAAAAATGTATAATATATTAATATTAATATATATTATATACAATATATATATATCTATATATAATAATTATGATACATATTTAAAATGATTGCGAAACATATAATTTGATTGCGTATGTTTTTTTTAATAATATGACTTTATTATATATATTTTTAGTTTTTTTTTTACTTAGTTTTAGTTTTGCTTTTTTATTTATTTATTTAATTTTCTGTGCAATAATTTATATTATTTTATAAAATATTTTGTTTATATAAAAATATGGAATTACACTTTAAAATGATTACAAATTGTTTTATTAAATATTTTATTTATATTAAAAATAAAATCTTTGGGAGAAAAAACACATAAACCTGTTCCAGAACAGTAAAGCTCCATAAACGTCTGTATGGTTTAGAAGATGTGTAAGATCTCCTGCTACAGAACTCCAGATGTGTAAGATCTCCTGCTACAGAACTCCAGATGTGTAAGATCTCCTGCTACAGAACTCCAGATGTGTAAGATCTCCTGCTACAGAACTCCAGATGTGTTAAGATCTCCTGCTACAGAACTCCAGATGTGTAAGATACCTCCTGCTACAGAACTCCAGATGTTTAAGATCTCCTGCTACAGAACTCCAGATGTGTAAGATCTCCTGCTACAGAACTCCAGATGTGTTTAAGATCTCCTGCTACAGAACTCCAGATGTTTAAGAACAGAACTCCAGATGTTTTAGGAGGAATGTGAATCTCCTGCACGCCAGGAACCTCCTGACCTTCATCACTGCCTGACTTTACCAACACCCGTCTGATGTGACGTTCCTGTGATGTTTCGTAAACATGTTATAAACCCCTAAAGACTCTTCATCATCAAACATGTGGACCTTCTTAAACAGCGTGGCGTTTGAATCCCGAGCGCTCGTCTGTGTTTAGTAAACGACTGAGGAACGATTAGGAGGAAAATAAAAGCATCAGCAGTAAAGGCGTCATTCCGACGCCGTCGTAGCCACTTTACTGAGACGGATCTGAGTTTAGTTCCCGACACGAGTCTCGCTAGACGAGCGTGTAATTATTTCATTAGCAGGATGTAATGAATCCCATCGCTTTAAATGACACTAATGGAACACCACTGCGGCATCAGCGAATGATAAACACACCCACGCCCGGTAAAATAAACAAACAAACAAACAAATAAATACATAAATATAAGGAGAAAGAGTGGAGTAAAGCTGAGGAGACAAATCCTGATCTTTTCATTAAGTGTGTGTGTGTGGTGTGTGTGTGTGTGTGTGTGTGTGTGTATGTGTGTGTGTGTGCATGTGTGTACATGTTTGTGTTTTGTTGTGCATTGTTGTGTGTTTGTATGTGTGTGTGTTTGTTTGTGTACATTTGTTGTGTGTTTGTGTGTTTGTGTGTTGTGTTGTGTTGTGTGTGTGTGTATGTGTGTTGTGCATTGTGTGTTTGTGTATGGTGGTGTGTGAGTGTGTTTGGTGTTGTTGTGTGTTCATGTGCATGTATTGCATGTGTTAATGTTTACATTGTGTGTTGTGTGCATGTGTGTTGCCATGTGTGGTGTGTTTTGTTGTGTGTGTGTGTGTGCATTTGTGTGTGTGTGTGTGTGTGTGTATGTGTGTGTGTGTGTGTGTGTGTGTGTTTGAGACACAAAGTGATTTTCAGTATGGAACACTGCAGTTGTTGTGCATAGCAAGAAAAAAGATGTACTCATGTTCACACACACACACACACACACACACACACACACACACACACACACACACACACACACACACACACACACACACACATACACACACACACACACACACTTACAAACACACACAGTCACACAACCTGGCAGTAAGTCTGACTTGGAACTCTCCAGGGAGTGTGTGTGTGTGTGTGTGTGTGTGTGTGTGTGTGTGTGTGTGTGTGTGTGGTGTGTGTGTGAGTGTGTGTGAGTGTGTGTGTGTGTGTGTGTGTGTGTGTGTGTGTGTGAGTTGTGGGGTGTGTGTGTTTCCACTTTTAAAGAAATAATGAAGCCTGAGGAAGAACTAGGACAAGTGTATTCGTCTCTCCATCACCTTTACTGTCCTCTCATCCCCTCCCTCTATCTCTCTCTCCTCTCTCCCTCTCCTCCTTCCTCTCTCTCTCTCTCCCTCTCTCCCCCCGCCTGTCCCTCCACTCTCCGTCATTCTCTCTCTCTCTCTCTCTCTTTCTCTCTCTCTCTCTCTCCCTCTCTTTCTCTTCCTCTCTCTCTCCCCCTCTCTCTCTCTCCCCTCTCTCCCTCTCTCTCTTCCCCACCTCTCCAGAAGTTCTTTCTCTCTCTTCTCTCCTTCTCTCATTCTTTCATCCATCTCTCCTTCTGCTCTTTTATTTTCTACACCTTACATGCTGGAATCCTCCCTTTTTATTTGCACTTCTTTAATCCTCCCTCCATCTCTCCTCCCCCTTTATTTTATATCTCCATCTTCCTCGCTGCGTGTGGAGCGGTGGAGGCCGCTGCGTGACCTTTGACCTCTTACCTCCGCCTGGAAACCCTCCACGAGAATGGCCACCAGCAGGTTAAACAGCACGTAATTCCCAAACGTCATCAACGCCACGAAGTACAGAGCGGCCCAGGGAGAGGTGGAAGCCATCCCATTATACAACACCACATTCCAGTCCTCCTGAGTTAATATCTGAGAGAGGGGGAGGGGGGGAGAGGGAGGGAGAGAGAGGGAGAGAGAGAGAGGGAGAGAAGAGAGGAGGCGGAAAGGGAGGGGGAGAGAGTTGAGGGAGGGATAAGTTTAACTTTTATCAAAGTGTGTGTGTGTGTATATGTGTGTGTGTGTGTGTGTGTGTGTGTGTGTATATGTGTGTGTGTGTGTGTGTGTGTGTGTGTGTGTGTGTCTCTCTCTCATATGTGTGTGTGTGTATATATGTGTGTATGTGTGTGTGTGTGTGTGTATGTGTGTGTGTGTATATATGTGTGTATGTGTGTGTTGTGTTTGTGTTTGTGTATATGTGTGTGTGTATATATGGTGTGTGGTGTGTGTGTGTGTGGTGGTGTGTATGTGTGTGTGTGTGTATGTGTGTATGTGTGTGTGTATATATGTGTTTGCTGTGTGTGTGTGTGTGTGTGTGTGTGTGTGGTAGTGTGTGTGGTGGGTTGATGGGTGTGTGGTTTTCTATGTGTGTATTTTTCACAGTGTGTGTGTGGATATATGTTTGTGTGTGTGTATGTGTGTGTATGTATGTGTGTGTGTGTATGTGTGTATATGTGTGTGTATATATGTGTGTATGTGTGTGTGTGTATATGTGTGTGTGTGTGTGTGTGTGTTGTGTGTATGTGTGTGTGTGTGTGTGTTGTGTGTGTGTGTGTGTGTGTGTGTGTGTATGTGTGTGTGTGTGTGTGTGTGTGTGTGTGTGTGACAGAGATAAATAAAATAATACATATACAGTTACAACAAAGATATCAGCAACAACCAGGAGAAAATAACCCGAGAGAAGAAACCAGAGATAGAGAGAGGAGAGAGAGAGAGAGGAGAGAGAGAGACAGTGAAATGAGAGACAGAGAGACAGTCAGAGGACAGGGATAAAGACATATATATCACTGTCTTTCTCCTTGACTGTCTCTCTGTCTCTCATTTCACTCTCTCTCTCTCTCTCTCTCTCTAATGCCTCTGTCGTTCTGTATCGCTATCTGTTTCTGTCTCTATCTCTTTCTCTATCCGTGTGTTTTCTCTCTCTATTCTCTCAGACTTCATTACTATACGAGAGAGAGAGAGAAGAGAGAAATAAATAAATAAATAAATAAAAAGACCAAACAAACAAACAAATAAGGAATAATAAACAGCTCATTTTGAAGGCTTCATGTGACTCGTAGCCTCGTTAACCAACAGCACAAAAAAGGAAGAGAACGAATAAAAAGAGGAGAAGAGGAAGAACCATGTGTGTAAGGGAGATATACCAAATCCAAAACCTAACGCTAATTAACTAATAACGTAATTCATGTGCATGTGTGTGTTTGTGTGTTTCCAATTTTATATTTATATATTTTATATTTGTTATTTACATTTTTGTTCGTAATTTGTATATTTTTTTGTATATTTTTTATATTTATATGTTGCATATTTATAATTTTATATTTTTCCAAATATAATAATTTTATATTTGTATTTTAATTTGTAATTTGTATGTTTGTATAATTTGTATATTTTTATTTGTATATATTTTATATTTATAATTTTATATTTGTATTTGTCAATTTGTATGTTTGTATAATGTGTATATTTTATTTTATATATTTTATTATTTATAATTTTCTATTTATATTTGTAATTGTATGTTTGTATAATTTGTATATTTTTATTTATATATATTTTATATTTATAATTTTATATTTGTGTTTGTAATTTGTATGTTTGTATAATTTGTATATTTTTTATTTTTTATATATGTTATATTTATAATTTTATATTTTACACCCATATAGGTGTCCAAATACTTTGGAAAAACACATTGTTTGTATTCAGCTGTAACGTTGACACTTTTAAGTTCTTAACTTGGC
>JACRUU010000029.1:2419227-2429227 GCA_030449085.1 Kryptopterus vitreolus | reverse complement strand
CACCTTCATCATCACCTCCTCCATCATCACTTCATCACTTCATCACTTCATCTCTTCGTCTCTTCATCTCTTCATCACTTCATCACTTCATCACTTCATCACCTCATCAATTCATCACTTCATCATCACCTCATCCATCACTCCATCCGCCTGTCCGATCAGCTCCCACACACTGCAGGGTCCAAACACCATCACCATTAATACTGCAGAGTCCTCATCCATCACCTCATCACCTCATCACTTCATCACTCATCACCATCATCATCACTTATCACCTCATCATCACTCATCCATCACTCCCATCACGCCTGTCCGATCAGCTCCCACACACTGCAGGGTCCAAACACCATCACCATTAATACTGCAGAGTCCTCATCCATCACCTCATCACCTCATCACTTCATCACTTCATCACTTCATCACCTCATCACTTCGTCACCTCATCCATCACCTCATCCATCACTCCATCCGCCTGTCCGATCAGCTCCCACACACTGCAGGGTCCAAACACCATCACCATTAATACTGCAGAGTCCTCATCCATCACCTCATCACTTCATTCACACCCATCAACACAAAAAAAACCTCAACACGGCATTCCTTATCACCTCACACCTCATCACTTCCACTCATCATCATAAATCACTGTCATCACCTTATCCTTCATCACCTCAATCATCACCTCATAACCTCATCCATCACCCAACTCCATCACTCCATCACATATCATCACTCATCATCCTCATCACCTCATCACCTCATCCATCACCTCATCCATCACCTCATCACCTCATCCATCACCTCATCACTTCATCCATCACCTCATCACCTCATCCATCACCTCATCCATCACCTCATCACCTCATCACTTCATCCATCACCTCATCACATCACTTCATCACCTCATCACTCATCACCTCATCCATCACCTCATCACCATCATCATCACCTCATCCTCATCCATCACCATCACCTCATCCTCACACTCACCTCCCATCACCTCATCCATCACATCATCCATCACCATCACCTCATCATCTCATCCATCACCTCATCATATTATCACCTCTTCGACTCATCACATCATCACACCAATAAACTTTATCCTCAACTGGCGCTTCATTTATACTTTAATGTGTTTCTTCATCTGATGTGAAGGAAACTGTACAGATACAAGAGGAGACGTGTGAAGGAGGAGGAAAAAGGGAGGAGATAGTGAGGAGGACAGGAGGAAAAAAGAGAGATCATAGTAGGGAAGGGAGAAGAACAAGAGGAGAACTGGAGGAGAACAGTAGAGGAGGAGTATAGAGGAGGAGTATAGAGGAGGAGAAGTGTAGAGGAGGAGTGTACAGGAGGAGTGTAGAGGAGGAGTATAGAGAAGGAGAAGTGTAGAGGAGGAGAAGTGTAGAGGAGGAGGAGTGTAGAGGAGGAGGAGTATAGAGGAGGAGTGTAGAGGAGGAGAAGAGAAGAGGAGGAGAGTAGAGGAGAACAGGAGGAGAGTAGAGGAGAAGAGGAGGAGTGAGGAGGAGTGTAGAGGAGAAGAGGAGGAGTGTGTAGAGGAGGAAGAGGAGGAGTGTAGAGGAGAGAGGAGAGGAGAAGAGAAGAGAGAAGAGGAGTGTAGAGGAGGAGAGGATAGAGGAGGAGAGAGGAGGAGGAAGAGAAGAAGAGGAGGAGAAGAGGAGGAGAGGAGAGGAGGAGAGGAGAGAGAGAGAGAGGAGGAGTAGGAGGAGGAGTGTGAGGATAGAGGAGAAGAGGAGAGGAGATAAGAGAGGAGAGACGAGGAGGAGAAGAGGAGGCGAGGAGGAGGTAGAGAGGAGAGAGTAGGAGAGGAGGAGAAGAGGAGGAGGAGGAGAGAGAGAGAGAGAGGAGGAGTGTAGAGGAGAAGAGGAGGAGAAGAGGAGAAGAGAAGAGAGGAGAAGAGGAGGAGAAGAGGAGGAGAAGAGGAGAAGAGGAGTGTAGAGGAGAAGAGGAGGAGTGTGGAGGAGAAGAGGAGGAGTGTAGAGGAGTAGAGGAGAAGGAGAGGAGAAGGAGAGGAGGAGAAGAGAGAAGAGGAGGAGAAGAGGAGGAGAAGAGGAGAAGAGGAGAAGAGGAGTGTAGAGGAGAAGAGGAGGAGAAGAGGAGGAGTGTAGAGAGTACAGTCGTCGTGCCTGATGATGACGATGATCAGGTCGAAGATGTTGTACGGGTTGCTGATGTAGCCGAACACGCCGCATGCCAGCAGCTTCAGCACCATCTCCAGCGCAAAGAGACTGGTGAAGACGATATTACTGATCTCCAGTACATCTGTCAGCTCAGCAGGCTGAGAAACACACACACACACACACACACACACACACACACACACACACACACACACACACACACACACACACACAGGGGAGAGAAAGGGGAGGAAGAAAACACACAAGAGATGGAGAGAGAACATGAGAGATTAATTTTAGACTTATTAATTCAGTTGGTAGAACAAAGAGTCACAGAGAGAGAAAGATGATAGATGAGAGATAGAAGACATACAAGATAGACAGAACATAGACAGACAGATAGATAGATAGATAGATAGATAGACAGATAGATAGATATATGATAGATAGACAATGACGAGAACAGATAGATAGACAGACAGACAAAAGACAGACAGACAGACAGACAGATACAGACAGATAGAGGATAGATATAGAGAGAACAGTAGACAGACAGAAAGATAGATAGACAGACATACAGATAGATAGATAGATAGGAAGACATAGATAGATAGAGAATAGCTAGAGATGATAGATAGATAGCAGATACAGACAGACAGACAGAGAGATAGATAGATAGATAGATAGATAGATAGATAGATAGATAGATAGATAGATAGATAGATAGATAGAAGAACAGACAGACAGACAGACAGACAGAAAAGACAGGTTTATCCAATCAGGTGTCGCAGGAAGTCATGCCCAAATAAGGAAAATAAGGGAAGGAAAGGGCTGCGTTTATCACGCCATGCCACCGTTACATATTAATAACCCCAAATCATTGATATGTATATGAGGGAATGACACACACTAACCTTACTGCACATCATCCCATACACACACACACACACACACACACACACACACCACACACACACACAATTTTCCTCATTCATACTTTTCTCTGCAGCTTCACAAAGCTCACACTGATCCGGAATTACAGCTGTCTAGTGTAATGCAAATAATTTTCACATGTGTGTGTGTGTGTGTGGGTTTGTGTGTGTGTGTGAATGGCCAAACCAGAACATCTCAGTACACACACACACACACACACACACACACACACACACATGTGAATGGTACAGTGATGCTGGTGTTATTTTGTTGACGGTGAATCTGAAGCAATAATCGGAATGTCGTATTCCGGCCGGAGCGATCGTCCTGGTCGCCGTGACAACCAACAACACGGGATACAACCACACCTTCTAAACTGTCACTATATAAAAGCCATGACGTCATCGCTTTATAAACACTCGAACCACTGCAATATTACAGCATTTATTATTAAACCAGATAGAGAGGAGAAAGGGAGAAGAAATCGAGAAGGAGGATCAGGAGAAGGTGAGGAGAAAAGAGATGAGAAAGAGAGGAGAAAGAGATGAGAAAGAGAGGAGGATGAGGAGAGAAAGAGAGGAGAAACAGAGGAGAAAGAGAGGGAGGATGAGGAGGTGAGGAAAAAGAGAGGAAAAAGAGAGGAGAAACAGATAAGAAAGAGAGGAAAAGGTGAGAAGAAGGTGAGGAGAAGGTGAGGAGAGGGAGAGAGGGAGGATGAGAAAGAGATGAGAAAGAGAGGAGAAAGAGAAGAGAAAGAGAGGAGAGGAGAGAGAGAGAGAGAGAAACAGGAGGAAAGAGGGAGGATGAGGAGGTGAGGAGAAAGAGAGGAAAAAGAGATGAGAAAGAGAGGAGGATGAGGAGAGAAAGAGAGGAGAAACAGAGGAGAAAGAGAGGGAGGATGAGGAGGTGAGGAGAAAGAGAGGAAAAAGAGAGGAGAAACAGATGAGAAAGAGAGAAGAAACAGATGAGAAACAGATGAGAAAGAGAGGAGAAACAGATGAGAAAGAGAGAAGAAACAGATGAGAAACAGATGAGAAAGAGAGGAGAAAGAGATGAGAAAGAGAGAAGAAACAGATGAGAAACAGATGAGAAAGATGAGAAAGAGAGAAAAATGAGATAAAACAGATAAAACAGATGAAAAACAGATGAGAAACAGATGAGAAAGAGAGGAGAGAAACAGTTTATATTAGAGAGAAACAGATGAGAAACAGAGGAGAAACAGATGAGAGAGGAGAAAGAGAAGAGAAACAGATGAGAAAGAGAGGAGAAAGAGAGGAGAAGCAGATGAGAGATGAGAAAGAGAGGAGAAAGAGATGAGAAAGAGATGAGAAAGAGATGAGAAAGAGATGAGAAAGAGATGAGAAACAGATGAGAAAGAGAGGAGAAACAGATGAGAGAGGAGAAAGAGAGGAGAAAGAGAGGAGAAACAGATGAGAGATGAGAAAGAGAGGAGAAAGAGAGGAGAAACAGATGAGAGATGAGAAAGAGATGAGAAAGAGAGGAGAAAGAGATGAGAAAGAGAGGAGAAACAGATGAGAGAGGAGAAAGAGAGAACACACACTTGTTTGAAACACACACATGATGAGAAGAGCAGAAGGAGATAAATAACAACATAAACAGAGACGTTTAATAAACAGGTCGTGAGAGACGAGAATCCGAGCGTGACGTATCTGACAAACTCCAGCGTCGCTCCGACAGGAAGCGCGAGGAAGCGAGTGACAGGAAGTGTACACGAGTCCACATCAAAGGAGTCTGTGTGTGTGTGTGTGTGTGTGTGCGCCAGGGGTGAAGTGGGACACACCGCACTGGAGACTCCTTCACTACGGAAACCCCCTCACACACGCACACACACACACACACACACACACACACACTGGCAGTGTAGAAACCTGTACACACTCACTCACGCGGTGTGTATAAACACTCAGGATTGGTTTACTCGTCTCACGCTGGCCGTTTTTAAGGTCTGGCCTTCATCACAGCGTTCCAAACGTTCTGCACAAACACTGTGACGGAGAGGAATCACAGGCGGAGAAAAACTCCCAACAACGTAAAAACAACGTAAATATCAACACCTTAGTAAACAAATCTCGGATCTACTCGTATGAGCAAAGAATCACAAAACACCAGGGAGTTGTTTATCTCTCGACTCTTCTGGTCCAATTCCTTTATTCTTCGGTCATGTGACTCCCATAGACACTACACATATAATAATTATGGGAGTCGTGTGACCAAACGATCAAACGACCAGACGACCAGACGACCCGGACCAGACGATATGACATCGTATTTAATTTCCAATCAAGTGAATCAAATGAGTCGATTCCGAGTCAGTAACTGATTCGTTCCCATCACAAAACCAGTGGGAATAAACTTATAGACACCTGACTATTAGACTTCTACATGCTCCTTTTTAAACATCTCATTGTGGGGTTATAATGTAATAGTGTGTGTGTGTGTGTGTGTGTGTGTGTGTGTGTGTGTGTGAGAGACCTGTTCGTGGTACTCCACCCCCATGCTGAGTGTATTGATGAGGATTGCGATCATGATGCCTCTGTTGAAGTATTTGCTGTCGACGATCCTCCTCAGCACGCCTCTCACACACTGCACACACACGCCCAGGACGTTCTCCCGCGGCTCGCCGGCGTTCCTGTCCGAGTCCCAGCTTCCGCTCTTTTTCACCTTCGCCTCGCTCTCTTTGTCCGAGTCAGAGTTACAGGCAGGAGTCGGAGCTAAGCATGTCGGCTTCTCGGGTGGAAACTGGGCATGTGGGGAAGTCGCACGGTGCCGGCCTGGTGCCAGCTTCTGTACACACACCGCTACACACACCTGCAACGGAATACACCATTCCAGATTTATATATATGATTGTATATTAATGTATGATGATGGTGTAGATTTGGTATATTAATGTATGATGGTGTAGATTTGGTATATTAATGTATGATGGTGTAGATTTGGTATATTAATGTATGATGATGGTGTAGATTTGGTATATTAATGTATGATGATGGTGTAGATTTGGTATATTAATGTATGATGATGGTGTAGATTTGGTATATTAATGTATGATTATGGTGTAGATTTGGTATATTAATGTATGATGGTGTATATTTGGTATATTAATGTATGATTATGGTATAGATTTGGTATATTAATGTATGATGGTGTATATTTGGTATATTAATGTATGATGGTGTAGATTTGGTATATTAATGTATGATGATGGTGTAGATTTGGTATATTAATGTATGATGATGTAGATTTGGTATATTAATGTATGATGATGTAGATTTGGTATATTAATGTATGATGATGTAGATTTGGGGTAAAAAAAAAAAAAAACAAAAAAAACAAAAATATCATGTATGATGATGTGATTTTGGGTATATTAATGTATGAGGATGTAGATTGGTATATTATGTATGTGATGGAGATTTGGGTATTTAATGTATTTGATATGTAGTTGGTATATTAATGTATGATGGGTTAGATGTAGTATAGAGTTGTGTATTGTGTGTTGAGGGTTCATACGGGTGGATTGGGGGGAACCCTGGGCTGTGGAGGGATTAGTGTGGGACATTTATGTGATGTCATTTTCTTTTGGATTTAATTTGAAATTATCAGAGCAGAGGAAAGTCTTTTTTCGAAACCCAGGAGAGACACACACTTTACACATACACACACACACACACACACACACACACACACACACTCTCTCTGTTTAATTAGCTCCGGCATCCATCTGTACTTTATTTCCATTAATCATACTTCTGACACATGTGTGTTTATGTCTGTCTGTCTGCCATTTATCAATCTGTCTATCCGTCTGTCTGTCTCTCATCTATCCATCTTCACAGTGTTAATTTAGGTGTGTGTGTGTGTGTGTATGTTCTCACCATGCTGCTTTGCGTGGTTGGACTTGAGGGCAGTAGTGCAGCCGGGGTGAACCCGTGAGTGTGTGAAGAAGGCGAGGGGCAGGATGGTGGGGTAGTTGACGCCGATGCCCCTGAGGCTGTGTACGGTCAGGGGGAAGGACGAGGCGTATCTGGGGAGGCATTTCTCTCCGCTCAGAAGCACCGCTTTCATTTCAGGGAACTCCGTGCCGTTTCCCAGGCGACGATGACGACGATGGTGATGATGATGGTGAGAATGATGATGATGATGATGATGGAAGAGTTGTCGGGTCAGCTCGATCTTCTCCTTCTTGCCCCAGTGTCCGTTGGCCCCGCCCACAGCGCCGGCCTCCCCGAGGTTAGCGCTCTTGCTCTTCCGGCAGACGTCGTTATAAAAGCGAACGACGTGACGGTAGGACTTGCGTAACAGGTGCCCGAGGTAGTTGAGGAGTTCCTCGTAGCAGGAGCCGGGTTCCGTCAGGCTCCCCAGCGTCGACTCGTTGCTACGGAAACGGGCTCGCTGCTCCCGCATCAGCTGGTTCTCGCGCTGCTTAGTTTCGGAGAATTGTGTGGCGATGACCACCAGGCACAGGTTAATCATGAAGAATGAGCCCACACTCACACCACACACACACAACACACACACACAACCACAAACACAAACACACCTCCAATCCTGGTGTCCACAAACTTTTGACCCGGTGTAGCAATGCACAGTGCACTTACGATGATGAGGAAGATGAAGTAGATGAAGTTGTAGAAGGAATGCGCGTCCATGACGTAGTACATGATGTCCACCCAACCCTCCAGCGTGATCACCTGAGGACAGGAAGTCAGTCCGGGATTACTTCCTGTCTCAAGATTAACCGTTTCTACCGACACTGAGCGTCCACGAGGGGAGATTCCCAAAATAATCCCGATTCGACTCTAATCCAAGTATAATCCTCAACTCAATCAAACTCAGCCCTCATCCTAATGAACATATCCTTAATTATAATCCCAACTAAAATCTATCCCAATTTAACTAATCTTAATCCTAACCCAAATACAAATCGACATAATCCTAATCCCAACTCAAATTTAACCCATCATTAATCCTAATCCAACCCGAATCTAATCCTGAATCCCAACCCTGAAACTCGAACCCCAACCCCTTTAATCTTAATCCTAACCAAACAGTAATCTAATCCTGAATCCCAACCCTGAAACTCTACCCCCCCCTTTAATCCCAACCCTGAAACTCTAACCCTAACCCTTTTAATCTTAATCCTAACCCAACCCGAATCTAATCCTGAACCCCAACCCTGAAACTCTAACCCCCCCTTTAATCTTAATCCTAACCCAACCCGAATTTAATCCTGAATCCCAACCCTGAAACTCGAACCCCCCCTTTTAATATTAATCCTAACCCAAATACAAATCGACATAATCCTAATCCCAACTCAAATTTAACCCATCATTAATCCTAATCCAACCCGAATCTAATCCTGAATCCCAACCCTGAATCTCTAACCCCCACCCCTTTAATCTTAATCCTAACCCAACCCGAATTTAATCCTGAATCCCAACCCTGAAACTCTAACCCTAACCCTTTTAATCTTAATCCTAACCCAACCCGAATTTAATCCTGAATCCCAACCCTGAAACTCTAACCCTAACCCTTTTAATCTTAATCCTAACCCAACCCGAATTTAATCCTGAATCCCAACCCTGAAACTCGAACCCCCCCCTTTAATCTTAATCCTAACCAAACAGTAATCTAATCCTGAATCCCAACCCTGAATCTCGAACCCCCACCCCTTTAATCTTAATCCTAACCCAACCCGAATTTAATCCTGAATCCCAACCCTGAAACTCGAACCCCCCCTTTTAATATTAATCCTAACCCAAATACAAATCTACATAATCCTAATCCCAACTCAAATTTAACCCATCATTAATCCTAACCCAACCCTAATCTAATCCTGAATCCCAACCCTGAATCTCTAACCCCCACCCCTTTAATCTTAATCCTAACCCAACCCTAATCTAATCCTGAATCCCAACCCTGAAACTCGAACCCCCCCTTTAATCTTAATCCTAACCCAACTTCAGTCCTAACCACAAGCCTAATCTAATCCTAATGCAATGTTAATCCTAACTCCAACCCAAAAAAAATCCAATTTAACCCAGTCCTAATCCAAACCCCAAACAGCCTGGGTAGCGTTCCTTCCAATGATGTTCCATGAGGGCAGAGGTCAACATCTGGAGATCTTCCACATCTTCATGGAAAGCAGAACGTCTGGTCTTGGTGTGCAGATGTTTATAATCCCGCAGCTCCTAAATCTCATATATAACTCCGTCTTTATCCAGTTTACTGAAGAATGAGGGATTAAGGTGGGAATTCTGGGATCCTGGTAAAAATCTGCGGGAACGTGACGGATCTTTTGGCTCGGGCGACGCGATTAGGACGGAACGTGAGGAACGCTCCGTTTCCTGCGACAGATTCCTGATGCTTATCGATGTCGTTTCTATCAACACTTCATTCATCCGCAATAAACGGAAGTGTTTTTCCTGGCCGGAGAGTCGGAGACGCGCCGGAGACACAAACAATTCCGCAAACTCAGCAAAACATATACATTTAATAAAGCGTCCGTGCCAAATGTTTCACACTTACCTAATGAAGAGCTCCAGCATTCCTTCAGCACGGACACAGGGAGGAGCTACCGACACGGCCAATCACATCGCTCTAAAACTATTGGCACCCTCGGAAAAGCACTTGGAATTTTTTTATACGCTAGCTGTCGTGTGATTGGACGGAAGGTCAAAACAAATACAATTTTGGGTTCTGTTGCCTCTTATTAACATCTTATTAATATTAATAACTTCAAGAAATAAATAAATAAGACTAATTCAACAAACTAATACATTCTAAATGTAATAAATATAAAGTATAACAATTGTTTGTGAGCTAGCAACAAAATACATGTAAATAAAAGAAATTAATTATTAAAATAATAATCATAATAAAGGACCTGGAAGATGGCGATCC
>JACRUU010000029.1:2412778-2417661 GCA_030449085.1 Kryptopterus vitreolus | reverse complement strand
TCTCTCTCTCTCTCTCTTCTATCTTCCCTCTCTCTCTCTCCCTCTCTCCCTCTCTCTCTCCCTCTCTCTCTCTCTCTCAGGTCCAGTCGTTCACAATTTACTCGCGGGGAACACTAAGTTGAAAAGGTGTGATTGCGTTGTAGTGGAGTTAATAACGCCGCGTCTGAAACGTGCGATGCGCTAACACTTTAGCGTGACAGCTGTTAGCCGCGCAGGAGCGCTCGCCATCGTCAGTAACGGGTGTCGCGCTTCGGCTGGCGTTTATTTCCGCGGGTCAATAACGGAGCGTTACACGTCCTGATTATCTGCAAATCAATCAAGACCTTCTGACCAATCAGATACGAGAAGTAATAAAGGAATAAATGACGGCGTTTGATGCGCTTTAAGGTCGTTTCCATTTAGCGTCGAAGATAAACCGGAGACGGTGAATTTATCCGTCTTCATTAGCGAGTGGTAAAACTCCCTCTGCGTTTCCGCCGCGGCCGCGTATAAAGCCAGAGTGTGTTTGATGTAGGAGGCGACTCGCGGCCCGCAGGGACATTCCGGATTTATCCACGCAGGGATTGGTTTGCGCTCCCATGAGCCGGAGAGAGACTCGTCGGTCTCCGGCGTCCTCCTGAGACGGAGAGGACACGACGCCGCCGCCGCCGCCGAGGCTTTTAAAACTCTGCTTTAGGAGCTTCTGAGATTTCACGTCCGCTGACGTCGTTATATCGTTATATAATCGCTCTACTGATGTTACTGAAACTGAGGTTTGGATATCATCAAGGCCTGGTTTTTTTTCCCCGCAAAGACGCTTCGTCCCCTAAAATAATCGTCCGGCTCGTAAACGGATTAACAGCCGAATTATTTTCACAGTTCCACCGAATTCATTAAAGAGGAGGATTAACGGGCCGTTTAAGCTTCGTTGGCACAATAAGTGGGATTCCATCATATCCCTCCCAACCCCCCCCATCCCATCCCATCCCCACACTCACACCCACCTCCATCCTTTTTACCAGAAATCTCCACCCGTGCACCAACAAATCACCTTTAATAAAAAATCATCAATGCATTTAATAAGCAGTGCGAGTGTGTAAATATGTACTGTATAATAAACTTCAGAAAAAGAAGGTGAAATTATTACGGGGGGGGTGTGAAAGCGCTGGGTTACTGATCGGAAGGTCGGCGGTTCGAGCCCCGCTATCGCCCCTCTTGGGTCCTTTAACCCTCTGTGCTCCAGGGGGCGCCGTATCATGGCTCACCCTGCGCTCCGACCCCGACTGTGATACGTGACGACAGAATTTACACTATTCTACTCTAAATGGTCCAGTGTGGCAGACGCTGCTCTCTGGCGCCCCCTCCAGCTGGGTGTGTTCCACGCGGCCACCCGCATTGTTGTGTGTGCTTGGAAACGAGGTGTTTAAATATTAAATGGTTATGATACGAGTCTCTCCGTTTACATTTACAGAAGCTGGAACGCAAAAAAAAAACCCTGCAGACGATCCGCAACATGAAACGTAACTTTAAACGGATAAAAATCTGCGGATCTGTTTCAAAGCTCTCGATCAATTTTTTGTCATTCTTTGGGGTCAATATTCTGTTACACACACACACACAAACACACACACATACTATATATATATATATATATATATATATATTATATATGGCGTAAGTTAAATCTTGGACCTGCATGGTTCACTTGTCCTCTGTTTAGCGTAATGCCTTCCGACAAGAAGCCTTTCTGAAGCAGAGGAAATAAACGGAGGGGTTGTGAGGCCAGGTTTCTGCCAAGGAAGGCAAAGATTAAAACCCTGAATGCCTCGATGCGGCAGTCTATAAGCTTCCTGGCCTTTTGCCAAGTCATCTCCAACGCTCCCTTATGAACAATCATAGGCTGAGCTCCACAGCAGGAAAGAAAGGAGGGAAAAAAAAACAATAGGGGAGAACAATGGGAAGCGAAAGGTGGCGGCATGTGAAGCTGCTTTTATTAAAGCAGGTCCACCCGAGATATTATTGTTGTAGAAATACAGGTTCATAAACCCTGCAAAAAAAAAAGGGGGGGGGGATTAATTCCATCAGAGAACACGGATAATTTCACACACCAGGCAATTAAAATAGTGGAAAAGTCCAGAGAACGGCGTTTAAAGCGGCGAATATGGAGATTAATGAGGCTGGATTTTGGTAAGACGTAACACACACAAAGAAACGATCAACACACTGACTGTGATACGATCCAGTACAATTGTGTTGCCTTGCGCAGGGAAACTGCACAACGAAACCTGACGGTATTACCGTTATATTATAGAACGCTTCGATATTAGAGAGAAATGCAGGATAACAACATTACAGGAGGAGAGAATTAATGTCTTTACTAAATCAACAAACCCAATGAACACACGAGTCTCGTTTCACTGCAGCCACAACGGCACCGGCAAACATCCATATTCACCCAGCCGTTATTTATCATATAAACATTACAGCACAGTGCTGTTTTTGGAAGTCAGCCATGATACAGCGCCCTCTGGAGGGTTAAGAGTAGCAGATACTGGGGCTCGAACCCCCGACCTTCCGATCAGTATCCCAGTGCCTTTTTAACAAAGGCAAAATGTGCGTAAATTCTATGTTGGTAAAAAAAAGCGCTTAGGAACAGTTTTGACCTGCATGCTCAGGATGTGAGTAAATGCGCTTGAGTGATCATTTAAATTGTAATTAAATAACACACACACACACACACACACACACACACACACACACACATTCATACACTAGGGACAATTTTCCAAGGTGCCAATCAACCTACCGTGCATGTTTTTGGACCGGGGGGAGGAAACCGGAGAACCCGGAGAAAAACCCCCTGAGGCACGGGGAGAACATGCACAAACTCCACACACACATGGCCGAGATGGGAATCGAACCCGGACCCTGGCGGTGTGAGGCGAACGTGCTAACCACTAAGCCACTGTGCCCACCTATATATATTATATATATATATTTATAATATATATAGATATATATATATATATTATATATATATATATATATATATACACCTCGCTATTCTTGCATTTATTTTTAAATATTAAAAACCACAATTTTCCTTTGTCTTATTCTACGCTTCTAATGTTAATAAATCCAAACTTGAGATCCTACAGATTGGAAGACAATGTTATCGGACGCCCACTAGAGGGCCTCGCAGTCACCGAACTCACAGTCTGATTGGTTGAAGCAGCAGCAGCCGCCCGGATTTAAATGTAACGAAAGCATGTTGTGATGCTGAACTCTGATTGGACAGAAACACTGTAGCTGGAGTGAAGCGACGTAATCGTAACAGAAATCCCAGCAATTATTCTCGATAAAGAAAACCATCAAGAGTAAATTCGATACGCGTTGATGGACAAAAGAATTTAGTAAAAGTGCGTTTCGGTGAGCAGAAAACGGCGTGACGACTTTATGCTATATATTCATTCATTCATTCATCTTCTAGCGCTTTATCTGATCTTCCTCGAGTCACGGGGAGCCTGTGTCTATCTCAGGCGTCTATGGGCATTAAGGCAGGATACACCCTGGATGGAATACCAACCCATCGCAGGACACACACACACACACACACACACACACACACACACACACACACACACACACACACACACACACATTCATACACTAGGGACAATTTTCCAAGGTGCCAATCAACCTACCGTGCATGTTTTTGGACCGGGGGAGGAAACCGGAGAACCCGGAGAAAAAACCCCTGAGGCACAGGGAGAACATGCACAAACTCCACACACACATGGCCGAGACGGGACTCGAACCCGGACCCTGGCGGTGTGAGACGAACGTGCTAACCACTACGCCACCGTGCCCCCATGCTATATATAATTATCCTAATTATTTCCAATCAAACTTAAATATGGGAAACCTTATACGGAAGCCTACAGAGCGCTGGTCCAGGTTCTACAACTCGCTTTTCCAAGCGCAACATCTCCATCTCCTGTGGGAACGCCAGGACGTGTCCTCGCATTGATGGTATTTTCCGTTGCGAAGCGCTCTACAATCTCATCTATCGAGTCTTTATCCTCCAGGCCAAAGGTAACGCGGCGAGCGACTGCCTCGGGGTGACTCGCCTCCATTCCCTCGCATTGGGATGTTGTTGTTCTCGCACTGCTTTTATCCAGATGTTGTCCTCGCGCCCTCGCTGTTTCTCTACGCGCTCATTATTTCACAGCGTACTCCGCCTGTGCTCGGCCCGTATGCTGCTCCTGCTGTTACAAATCGTTACCGCGTCTTTATTATGTGCGCCGCTGTAAACATGCGGCGGGTGAAAGTAAAACACAGCCTGCGTCTTCTTTTTAAAAGCCTTTTATGGCCCTCGAAAGCGTATGAGCGTTTAAAACGCCGCCGTGTGCTCGGGGTGACACGTCCGTACTCACGTCCTCACGTCGTCGTCCAGGAAGCAGCGGTTACGCAGGAGTCCGGCCCACAGCTGGACGCCAACAATTCCGAAGATGAAAAACACGAAGAAGCACAGCAGCAAAACGTTTCCCAGCATCGGTAACGTGTCCAACAGGAGCGTCACCAGGATGCGCATACCTGCGACAAGGAAAACAAATAACCGTTATTTATTACATAAACATAAACATCACAGTGAAATTGTTTCTTTGCGTATTCCAGATTCATCGCCCTTTTGGAAGTCACAGCTCATGACATGATACGGCGCCCCCTGGAGGACAGAGGATTTAAGCACTTTGCTCAAAGATCGAAGAGTGGCAGCTCGGCGATACCGGGGCTCGAACCCCTGACCTTACAAGCAGTAACCCAGCGCCTTAAACCACTGAGCTACACCCTCCCCTTCTGAGCTACATCCTCCCCTACTGAGCTACATCCTCCCCTTCTGAGCT
>JACRUU010000029.1:2405278-2407778 GCA_030449085.1 Kryptopterus vitreolus | reverse complement strand
AGGAGAGGAGATAGAGAGAGAGAGAATATAGAACAATAATGAAATGGAGGGAGAGATAGCGAGCGTGATGGAGAGAATGCAAAAGAAAGAGTGAATGAAACACACGAGAGAGAAAGTGTGTGTAAGACAGAGAAAGACAGAGTGTGTGTGTGTGTGTGTGTGTAAGAAATTTAGACAGACGTGTGTGTGTATGTAAGTGTTTGTGTGTGACTTGTGTGTGTGTGTGTGTGTGTGAGAGAGAGAGAGACAGGTGTGTGTGTGTGTGTGTGTGTGTTGAGAGATAGACAAATGCAAGTGTGTTTTGAATGTGTGTGTGTGTGGTGAGACACAGAGAGAGAGAGAGAGAGATGTGTGTGTGTGTGTGGTGTGTGTGTGTGTGTGTGTGTGTGGTGATGTTTGCAGTAGTATTTGTCATGCAGGAGCATATCTGTGACACATTGACTTGACATTAGGATTGAAGCTGACATTAAAACTTGGAACCGACGTTAAATACAACACACACACACACACACACACACACACACACACACACACACACACACCACACACACACACACACACACTGGTGCCTGATGGGGTTTGTGCAGTGCTGCGTTCTCATTGGTCGATCCCTCACCCTGCCATGACGATGAAGAGATCCAGACGGTTCCACGTGTCTCCAAGGTAACACCTCGGGCCGAAGACGCCCAGAGCCACCATCTTCAACACCATCTCCACCGCGAAGAACGCAAAGATGAAGTCATCAAACGCCTGCAGAGAATCACACACACACACACACACACACACACACACACACACACACACACACACACACGTGATACAGTAACTGCAGAATGTGTACAGTGTGTGTGTGTGTGTGTGTGTTACAGTACCTGCAGGATGTGTACAGTGTGTGTGTGTGTGTGTGTGTTACAGTACCTGTGGTTGTGTGTGTGTGTGGTTTGTGTGTGTGTGTGTGTGTGGAGATGTGTACAGTGTGTGTGTGTGTGTGTGTGTGTGTGTGTGTGTGTGTGTGTGTGTGTGTGTGTGTGTGTGTGTGTGTGTGTGTGATACCGTACCTGCAGAATGTGTACACAGTGTGTTGTGTGTGTGTGTGTGTGTGTACAGTACCTGCAGGATGTGTGTACAGTTGTGTGTGTGTGTGTGTGTGTGTGTGTTGTGTGATACCGTACCTGCAGGATGTGTACAGTGTGTGTGTGTGTGTTACAGTAAATGCAGAATGTGTACAAAACAGTGTGTGTTTTGTGTGTGTGTTACAGCACCTGCATAATGTTTACAGTGTGTGTGTGTGTGTGTTGTTACAGTACCTGCAAGATGTGTACAGTGTGTGTGTGTGTGTGTGTGTGTGTGTGTTTGTGTGTGTGTGTTACAGTACCTGCAGTGTAATGTGTAGTGTGCAGTGTGTGTGTGTGTGTGTGTGTGTTACAGTAAATGCAGAATGTGTACAGTGTGTGTGTGTGTTACAGTACCTGCAGAATGTGTACAGTGTGTGTGTGTGTGTTGTGTGTTACCAGTACCTGCAGGAATGTGTACAGTGTGTGTGTGTGTGTGTGTGTGTGTTACAGTACCTGCAGGATGTGTACAGTGTGTCGGTGTGTGGGTTTTACAGTACCTGCAAGATGGTACATTGTGTGTGTGTATGTGTGTGTGTGTGTGTGTGGTGTTACAGTACCTGGAGAATGTGTACAGTGTGTGTGTGTGTGTGTGTGTGTGTGTGTGTGTACAGTGTACCTGTGTTTGTGTGTACCTGCAGGATGTGTACAGTGTGTCGTTTGTGTGTGTTTTACAGTACCTGCAAGATGTGTACAGTGTATGTGTGTGTGTGTGTGTGTGTGTGTTACAGTACCTGGAGAATGTGAACAGTGTGTGTGTGTGTGTGTGTGTGTGTGTGTGATACCGTACCTGCATGCAGGATGTGTACAGTGTGTGTGTGTGTTACAGTACCTGCAGGATGTGTACAGTGTGCGTGTGTGTGTTACAGTACCTGCAGGATGTATACAGTGTGTGTGTGTGTTTGTGTGTGTTACCTGTAAGATATGTACAGTGTGTGTGTGTGTGTGTCTTACCTGTAGGATGTGTACATTGCGTGTATGTGTGTGTTGCCTGTAGGATGTGTACTCTGTGTGTGTGTTTGTTACCTGTAGGATGTGTACAGTGTGTGTGTGTGTGTGTGTGTTACAGTACCTGTAGGAATGTGTATATGTGTGTGTGTGTGTGTGTGTGTGTTGTGGTGTGTGTGTTACTGTAGGATGTGTATTAGTGTGTGTGTGTGTGTACCTGTAGGATGTGTATAGTGTGTGTGTGTGTGTGTGTTACCTGTAGGATGTGGAGTGTGTGTGTGTGTGTGTATAGTGTGTGTGTGTGTGTTACCTGTAGGATGTGTAGTATGTGGTGTGTGTGTGTGTGTGTTACCTTGTGTGTGTTTGGTGTGTGTTCGTACCTGTATGTGATGTGTTAGTGGTGTGTGTGTGTGTGTGTACCTGTAGGTGTGTGTGTGTGT
>JACRUU010000029.1:2382778-2400278 GCA_030449085.1 Kryptopterus vitreolus | reverse complement strand
AGGAGGTTATGAGTGATGACGAGTGGAGTGAGTGATGAGGAAGGTTATAAACGAGTGATGTGATGTGAGGATGGTTATAAACGATGATGTGAGGAGGAGGTTATAAACGAGTGATGTGATGTGAGGAAGGTTATAAACGAGTGGAGTGATGTGAGGATGGTTATAAAACGAGTGATGTGATGTGAGGAAGGTTATAAACGAGTGATGAGACGAAGGTTATAAACGAGTGGAGTGATGTGAGGAAGGTTATAAACGAGTGATGTGAGGAAGGTTATAAATGAGTGATGTGATGTGAGGAAGGTTATAAAGGAGTGATGTGAAGAGAAGAAGGTTATAAACGAGTGTTAACATTAGAACAGCCCTGTTGTGGGCGTGGCCTTGAGTTTTCATGGCTGGCACGTCCTGACATTCCACACGTCCTCACGTTCCGACAGATAAACATCACATGTGTACGCGTCGCCATGACGACCGGATAATATTTACATGTTCATGTATTAAACAGAGGACATGAAGCCGGATGATGTGAAACATCTCCTTCTCTACAGATTTCAAACCCTGCGGAACACTGCGGAACACTGTGGAACCCTGTGGAACCCTGCGGAACACTGTGGAACCACTGCGGAACACTGTGGAACCCTGCGGAACACTGTGGAACACTGTGGAACACTGCGGAACACTGTGGAACCCTGCGGAACACTGTGGAACACTGTGGAACACTGCGGAACACTGTGGAACCCTGTGGAACACTGTGGAACACTGCGGAACACTGCGGAACCCTGTGGAACCCTGCGGAACACTGTGGAACACTGTGGAACACTGCGGAACACTGTGGAACATCTACACACAATATAGTGCAACATCTCTCAAATCATCCGGAAACTGAATCTGACCAATCAGAATCCAGAATGCGTTAATGTGTACATCTACGAGGCCACGATTAATGACATCACACAGAAATAAACAAACAATTATAATAAGAATTATAATAAAACACTAAGGCTATAAATACACCCAGAAATCGCTGAGGAAACAGGAGAGAGGAATTTACTGTTACTGAATTTACACACACACACACACACACACACACACACACACACACACACACACACACACACGCGCGCGCTGAGGTGAAAATCTAATCACACCGACACCGACGCTCTTCCACGAACAGCAGGTCAAATTGCGAAAAAAAAGACAATCACGTTACAGTAGATTTGAAAAATGAGGTGAGTCACAATTCCTGCACTGCACACACACACACACACACACACACACACACACACACACACACACACACACACACACACACACTCTCACGCACGTGTGAGCATGCAGAGGCCTGGTTTCTTTCATGTATACACCATGTATAAACACAGGCACTTAACTACTGACACTTTAAAATGTGTATAGACTCACACACACACACACACACACACCCACACACACACACACACACACACACACACACACACACACACACACACACACACACACACACACACACATACATATATAGTGCCAGTACAGAGCCAATATCTGTATTATTGATACTACAACTACTGTCCATGTGATAAAAACAGGCACTCCTAAACACTGATGTCCTCCTAAACACTGATGTCCTCCTAAACACCAATGACCTTCTAAATACCGACGCCCTAATAAAAATTTAGGCCCTCCTAAACACAGATGCGCTTCTAAACATTGAGGCCCTCCTAAACACTGATGTCCTCCTAAACACCCTCCTAAACACTGATGTCCTCCTAAACACTTATGTCCTCCTAAACATCGATGTCCGTCTAAACACTGACATCCTCCTAAACGCTGACGTCCTCCTAAACATCAATGTCCTCCTAAACACCGACTTCCTTCTAAACACCAATGTTCTCCTAAACCCTGATGTCCTCCTAAACACTGACGTCCTCCTAAACATCAATGTCCTCCTAAACACCGACTTCCTCATAAACACAGATGTCCTCCTAAACACTGATGTCCTCCTAAACACTGATGTCCTCCTAAACACCAATGTTCTCCTAAACCCTGATGTCCTCCTAAACACTGACGTCCTCCTAAACATCAATGTCCTCCTAAACAGCTGACTTCCTCCTAAACACTGATGTCCTCCTAAACACCAATGTTCTCCTAAACCCTGATGTCCTCCTAAACACTGACACCTCCTAAACATCAATGTCCTCCTAAACACAGACTTCCTCCTAAACACTGATGCCCTACTAAACGTCGATGTCCTCCTTAACACTGACGTTCTCCTAAACCCAGATGTCTTCCTTAAACCCAGACGTTGTCCCAAACATTGACGCCCTCCTAAATCTTCTACACCATCTTTAAGAGAGTCCTCTGTTGGAATCCTCTATGGCGTCTCTAAGCGCGTCCTCTGTCTCTTTTTCTTCAGGACATCCTGCACTCCATCACTAAGAGTCTCCTCTCCTCAGACTTCCCTGATACTCTATTACGTCTCTAAGAACTTCCCGTAATCTGTCTGTCTTCTCCTCCGTCCTCCTCCTTTTATTTATTTGTGTATTTTATTTCAACCGTTCATTTCTCCCAGATGTTTTGCGGTGACAGGATCCGCTACAGCATAATTTCCTATAAATAGCGCAGCGCAACTCGGAAATGTCTCCTGGCGTGATATTTGATATCTGATATGACATTTTCGTCGCTGATGCAGTTTAAATCTGAGCTTTAGCCCACAAGTCAGAAACCATCTCCGTATTAGTCATCAAACCCGAGACGTTTCAGCTCCGACCGACAGCAAGAGAAATAAATAAATAAATAAATAAATAAATGAGCATGTTGCATCTTTTTTCTGACTTCCCTTCATCATCGTTATTGTAAAGAAGGAATTCCTGAGTCACTGTTTTCCTTCGTAAGTGTTTTAATGAGGACGACGTTATTAAGCGGAAAGTTCACCGCACGAGACGGAGGGATAAAGAGATCAAACCCCAGACAAAACAGAGACGCGATGAGAAAAGTGAGGCGAACCCAATTACGCTCGTTTTTTTTTTCTCTTTTCCGAATCCGGCGTTTCCATGGGAACCTCCCACAGGAAGTCGGCAGGAAAAGAACGCCGTCGCTCCCTCAGGATGTGATGATTTTATTAAATCTGAGCGGAACCTCCGCTTCAGCGCCCGTCCTGCTGGGACCCTCCAAACTCGCATCGTTAATGCTGATTATTCACGTGTACGCATAGGCAAATCACGTGCACAAAATGGCCGCCAGGAAAGACGAGCGCAGGACGTGGAATCCAGAAGGACCAAAACGATCCGAATCCGGATTCTCAAATACGGAATTCTGTAGTCGGAATTTGATTTTGCTTTGAAGGATTTATTTCATCCAAAATGATTTACTTGATTCATTCAATATATTCAATTCACTCGATTCATTGCAGGTGAGGTGAGGGACTGGTGGAGGTGAGGGACTGGTGGAGGTGAGGAACTGGTGGAGATGAGGAACTGGTGGAGGTGAGGATCTGGTGGAGGTGAGGGACTGGTGGAGGTGGAGGGACTGGTGGAGGTGAGGGACTGGTTGGGGTGGAGGAGGTGGGACTGGTGGAGGTGAGGGACTGGTGGAGGTGAGGGACTGGTGGAGGTGAGGGACTGGTGGAGGTGAGGGACTGGTGGACTAGGTGAGGGACTGGTGGAGGTGGGACTGGTGGAGGTGAGGGAGGTGAGGGACTGGTGAGGGAGGAGGTGAGGGACTGGTGGAGGTGAGGGACTGGTGGAGGTGAGGGACTGGTGGAGGTGAGGGACTGGTGGAGGTGAGGACTGGTGGAGGAGGTGAGGGACTGGTGGAGGTGAGGAACTGTGGAGGTGAGGACTGGTGGAGGTGGACTGGTGGACTGGTGGAGGAGGTGAGGACTGGGGACTGGTGAGGAGGACTGGTGGAGGTGAGGGACTGGTGGAGGTGAGGACTGGTGGAGGTAAGGGACTGGTGGAGGTGAGGGACTGGTGGAGGTGAGGGACTGGTGGAGGTGAGGACTGGTGGAGGTGAGGGACTGGTGGAGGTGAGGAACTGGTGGAGGTGACTGGTGGAGGTCTGGTGGAGGTGAGGATGAGGGACTGGTGGAGGTGAGGATCTGGTGGAGGTGAGGATCTGGTGGAGGTGAGGATCTGGTGGAGGTGAGGATGAGGGACTGGTGGAGGAGGTGAGGATGAGGAACTGGTGGAGGTGAGGGACTGGTGGAGCAGGTGAGGAACTGGTGGAGGTGAGGAACTGGTGGAGGTGAGGATCTGGTGGAGGAGGTGAGGTGAGGAACTGGTGGAGGTGAGGAACTGGTCTGGGTTGCAGTCAGAGTGAAACCTTCATCCCAAAGATATTTGCTAAACATCGCTGGAAAAACATCAGGAAAATCACTTCTATCTGAAACATCTCACATGAACCTCCACTCGTGTGTAAAGAAGCTCCACCAGATTTTGGGTGGAGAAAACCACAACAACACAATGTTTATATTAAATAAATAAATAAATAAATAATAAATGATTATTAAGGAGGCGGGGTTTAGTATTCATGACGCACCTGTCAATCACTGTGAGTGAATCGGATTCTGATTGGCTGGTATGGCCATGTTTAATAGAGTGTGTGTGTGTGTGTGTGTGTGTGTGTGTGTGTGTGTGTTTTACAGGGATTGCAGCGTGTTAAACCTCGATCTGTGCTTTTTTTCCCCTTTGCTTGCTGCTGCATTACGACAAACACACTGCAGTAAAACACACGCGCAAAGCTCGGCGTTCCGACGGGGCCTGAAACGCACCAATCACACGCCTGCACTGGGACGATTTAGCACCAAATCAATACACCTGGACCGCTCTGTCACATGGGAACACACCCACACACACACACACACACACACACACACACACACATTCCTCAAGGTTTCTACTCAGTGCCTGTAATTCCTGCAGACTCCATGACCTCGACGTTCTCCGGCCACATGTCGGATAATCATACATCAAAAACATCTCATTCCACACCAAGTCCCTCTTTATAATGTTTATCATGAGCTCCACTCCTCAGGGAAGATGTGTCACCTGCATCACCTGGGAATGATTCCGTTCCGAGGGATCGGACCACAGGAACGTTACAGGAATGTTACAAGAACATCATGGACACCAACACCCATACGAGTGCTGCTAGGCTCCTTGTCCTGAACATTCCACGTTTATTCTGGGAAGGTAACATGACGAAACACCTGACGATATTCACATGTTCCTCTCAATAAACCCTCAAAAAAATCCCCAAAATAGCACTCTGGACCTTCAAAAGTGATCTGAACATTTCCCCTGCCGCTGAGTCATGTTTCATAAGATCCACTTTCCCGGGAAGATGATCCACTGGATTTTATGTGAAGATCCTGGTGGAGGTGAGGAACTGGTGGAGGTGAGGAACTGGTGGAGGTGAGGAACTGGTGGAGGTGAGGAACTGGTGGAGATGAGGGACTGGTGGAGGTGAGGAACTGGTGGAGGTGAGGACTGGTGGAGAGGTGAGGAACTGGTGGTGAGGGAGGTGGAGGTGGGACTGGTGGAGGTGAGGACTGGTGAGGTGGGACTGGTGAGGAGGTGAGGAACTGGTGAGGGACTGGTGGATGTGAGGGACTGGTGGAGGTGAGGGAGGTGAGGGACTGGTGGAGGTGAGGGACTGGTGGAGGTGAGGGACTGGTGGAGGTGAGGAACTGGTGGAGGTGAGGGACTGGTGGAGGTGAGGGACTGGTGGAGGTGAGGAGGTGGAGGAGGTGAGTGGACTGGTGGAGGTGAGATGAGGACTGGTGGAGGTGAGGAACTGATGGAGGTGAGGAACTGGTGGAGATGAGGGACTGGTGGAGGTGGGGAACTGGTGGAGGTGAGGGACTGGTGGAGGTGAGGAACTGATGGAGGTGAGGGACTGGTTGGGGTGAGGGACTGGTGGATGTGAGGGATCTGGTGGAGGTGAGGGACTGGTGGAGGTGGGGGACTGGTGGAGGTGAGGGACTGGTTGGGGTGAGGAACTGGTGGATAAGTCAGGATGTGAGGAGACCGGTGTTGGAGTTCTGTAGCAGGACAGGATCTTCCACACACTTCTGACCCATGGAAAAGCAGATCTTCACGGATCCGGCTGTGGGGCATTGTCACTGTCACGCTGTCACGCCGTCACACCGAGACACGTTTATTTCTGCCTGAAGTGCATTTTGTCCATGAAACAAATGTTAGAGGTGCTTTCGATCGTCTCGCCGCACACACACACACACACACACACACACACACACACACACACACACACACACACACACACACCAATTTAACATGAAAAGAGAGTGCCAATATTTTCGAGCGCATCCTTTGATTCAGGAGCCGCTGAGTTTTAGCAGCTGCTCACATGCTGCATTGCACCAGCAATATTTAAATATTACTGGCAGAGGCGACCGGTTTGGTAATCTACATGAAACACACACACACACACACACACACACACACAACACACACACACACACACAACACACACACACACACACACACACACACACACACACCTCCAATTATTCTGTTCCTTAGAGAACACTGGAACAAAAGATTCCCTGAAACCCATTGACCTCATGTGTGCTGCTCTCCGGAGGAAACTGATGGATGAGGCAGAGCTGACTTATTGCCACACTACACCCACACCCACACACACACACACACACACACACACACACACACACACACACACACACACACACACACACACACACACAAACACACACACTTTGTCTAATTACACTTGCCAGCTTCGTATCCGGATAACGCAAAAACCAACATGACTTCTTTCTTCATCTATCCATCTATATATCTGTCTATTTATCTATCCATCTCTCCTCATGCTGAACATCTCCATTCGCTCTCATAATCATCTCCACTCTTCTGGGAAGAGGAAGGACAAACACAGGAACGTCGCAGGAACGTCATGGACACGTCACCAGCTGAAACGTTCCTGGTCTCCGTGTCACATGGAAGTCTCCTTTCGCTCTCATCTCCACTCTTCTGGAACGTGATGGAGACAGATCACATGCTGAAGGTTGGAGAACACCTGAACACAAGTTTCCTGTGTCTGAACATCTCCAGCGCACACTGAGACTCTGATTACTCTCATTATAACTCTCCCACTCTACAGGAACACCACAAGAACATTACAGGAACACCACAAGAACATTACAGGAACATCACAAGAACATTACAGGAACATTACAGGAACGTTACAAGAACATTACAGGAACATTACAGGAACGTATTATTGGCTGAAAGGTTTGTAGACTAAAGGATTGTTTTTTGTTCTGAACATCTCAGATTCTCCATTTGTTCTTCACTCGTCTAGAAAAAAAAAAGACAGATTCAGGAACATTATGGACACATCAACAAAAGATGAAATCAAGGATTCCTCTGTTCCTCCTCTGTTCCTCCTCTGTTCCTCTGCCTGAACATCTCGTCACGTCTCCATTTGCTTCCATAATGAAGTCCACTCTTATTAAAGATGGAAAAATAGTGGAAAACCACAGGAACATCATGGAACATCATAGGAACATCACAGGAACATCACAGGAACATCACAGGAACATCACAGGAACATCACAGGAACGTCACAGGAACGTCACAGGAACGTCACAGGAACATCACAGGAACGTCACAGGAACATCACAGGAACGTCACAGGACGTCACAGGAACATCACAGGAACAGGAACATCACAGGAACATCACAGGAACGTCACAGGAACGTCATGGAACATCACAGGAACGTCACAGGAACATCACAGGAACATCACAGGAACATCACAGGAACATCACAGGAACATCACAGGAACATCACAGGATTGTCACAGAAACGTCACAGGAACATCACAGGAACATCATGGAACATCGTGGAACCACAGTGTTTTGTGTGCTGGTAGGAGGAGATTCGGTGTGTGGGAATAGTGATGGAGCTCCTCAGGTCTCTCTGGGGTCTCTCCTTGGTCTCTCTCAGGTTTCGGTCTGATTTCTCTCAAGCTTGTCTCAGGTCTCTCTCAGGTCTCTCTTAGGTTTAAGTCTGATCTCTCTCAGGTCTCTCTCGGGTCTCTCTCAGGTCTCTCTCAGGTCTCTCTTAGGTTTAAGTCTGATTTCTCTCAGGTCTCTCTCAGGTCTCTCTCAGGTCTCTCTCAGGTCTCTCTTAGGTTTAAGTCTGATTTCTCTCAGGTCTCTCTCAGGTCTCTCTCAGGTCTCTCTTAGGTTTCAGTCTGATTTCTCTCAGGTCTCTCTCAGGTCTCAGTCGGGTTTCTCACAGTTTTCTCTCGGGATTCCTGCTAAAGCTCATAATGGAGTGGTGTGTTCTGACTTACTGCTATAGCAGGAGCTCCGGGGGGAACAAGCCTCTCTGATTGGATGATGAATTATTAACAAGTGTAGAACACACACACACACACACACACACACACACACACACACACACACACACACACACACACACACACACACCAAACGTGTAACATCAGCAGATTAGTGACCACCTGCTAACACACCTATGTAGTTAATTTCAAACACAGTTCTTGGGGGAATAAAACACTCCATGATGTTGTGCTTCAGTAGAAGGTCACTGCAGACGCCAACGTGTCCCAGCATGACGACGCTCCTGAATCCCGCTCCATGGAGATCTGTGTTTCATGAGTCGGAAGATGTAGAAGATCTCCTGCTTAGAGAGTTCAAGATCTGGGACCGAATCCACAAATGCTAACAAAAGTCTAGAAGAACTTGTTCCAGGAAGAGTGAAGGTTATTATAAGAGGAGACCAGAAATGATGTTCTACCAATGATCCGGGCATGGTCTGCTGAGATATTACAACAACATTCCCAACAATGCTTGAGTTTCTCTCTGGTCTCTCTCAGGTTTCCCTCAGGTCTCAATCAGGTCTTTCAGGTTTCCCTCAGGTCTCTCTCAGGTCTCAATCAGATCTCTCTCAGGTTTCCCTAATGTCTCTCTCAGGTTTCTCTCTGGTCTCTTTCAGGTTTCTATCAGGTCTCTCTCAGGTTTCCCTTAGGTTTCCATCAGATCTCTCTCAGGTTTCCCTCAGGTCTCTCTCAGGTCTCAATCAGATCTCTCTCAGGTTTCCCTTAGGTCTCTCTCAGGTTTCTCTCTGGTCTCTTTCAGGTTTCTATCAGGTCTCTCTCAGGTTTCCCTTAGGTTTCCATCAGATCTCTCTTAGGTTTCCCTCAGGTCTCTCTCAGGTCTCAATCAGATCTCTCTCAGGTTTCCCTCAAGTCTCTCTCAGGTCTCTCAGGTTTCCCTAAGGTCTCTCTCAGGTCTCTTTCAGGTTTCCATCAGATCTCTCTCAGGTTTTCTTCAGGTCTCTCTCAGGTTTCTCCCTGGTCTCTTTCAGGTTTCTATCAGGTCTCTCTCAGGTTTCCCTTAGGTTTCCATCAGATCTCTCTCAGGTTTCCCTCAGGTCTCTCTCAGGTCTCTCAATCAGATCTCTCTCAGGTTTCCCTAAGGTCTCTCTCAGGTTTCTCTCTGGTCTCTTTCAGGTTTCTATCAGGTCTCTCTCAGGTTTCCCTTAGGTTTCCATCAGATCTCTCTCAGGTTTCCCTCAGGTCTCTCTCAGGTCTCAATCAGATCTCTCTCAGGTTTCCCTCAAGTCTCTCTCAGGTCTCTCTCAGGTTTCCATCAGGTCTCAATCAGATCTCTCTCAGGTTTCTCTCAGGTCTCTCTCAGGTTTCCCTCAGGTTTCTCTCAGGTCTCTTTCAGGTCTCTTTCAGGTTTTCAGGTCTTCCAGGTCCTCTCAGGTCTCTCTCAGGTCTCTCTCAGGTCTCTCTCAGGTCTCTCTCAGGTCTCTCTCAGGTCTCCTCAGGTCTCTCAGGTCTCTCTCAGGTCTCTCTCAGGTCTCTCTCAGGTCTCTCTCAGGTCTCTCTCAGGTTTCCATCAGGTCTCTCTCAGGTCTCTCTCAGGTTTCCCTCAGGTCTCTCTCAGGTCTCAATCAGATCTCTCTCAGGTTTCCCTCAGGTCTCTCTCAGGTCTCAATCAGATCTCTCTCAGGTTTCCCTCAAGTCTCTCTCAGGTTTCCATCAGGTCTCAATCAGATCTCTCTCAGGTCTCTCTCAGGTTTCCCTCAGGTTTCTCTCGGGTCTCTTTCAGGTCTCTTTCAGGTTTCCATCAGGTCTCTCTCAGGTCTCTCTCAGGTCTCTCTCAGGTTTCTCTCAGGTCCTTCCGTTTTGATGGATTTGATGACCCATTTGATTTTCCTGCAGTGTTTCTGTGATGTTCTTAAAATGTTCCTTAGATGTTCCACTACTCTATTCAACACCTTTGGGATGAACATGTCATGCTGACTGCACCACGGCCCTCCTCACTTCCTCACCCACACCAGTACTCGACTTTACAAACACCTGAAAGAATCTCCAGAAAAACCTCCCCAGACGGCTGGAGTTTATTATAAGAGGAAATGGTTTTGCTCAGACGTCCACAAACACCACGCGTGTATAAAGAGCGAGACGTCGTGGGAATGTGTGTACAGTATGACGAGTACTCTTTATATCCTTCTGCTTTGTGCTGAAATGTATGTGTGGTGAGTGTGTGTGTGTGGTGTGTGTGGGTGTGTGTGTGTGTGTGTGTGTGATGTGAGGAATTTTTCATGGCAGCTAAAACAATGGAGAAATCATGAGGTCGGATCGTGAGGACGGAATCGAGCGAGTGTGTTATTCCACTTCACTTGACGGCGCCGTGTGATGAACGACTTCTGTCTGAAACGTCCCGCTGCGTCGCGATTTCACTACTGCTACGCTCGCGTCTACAGTCCACGACACACTGCAACTTTTATACAACACACACACACACACACACACACACACACACACACACACACACACACACACACACACACACACAGCGAGACGCTGATGCTCTCGGACATGAAACTCTGTACACAATGACAAGGCTAACTGTGACATTCTGTCAGGTCTATTGAGCATGTGTTTGTATGTGTGTGTGTGTGGTGTGTGTGTGTGTGTGTGTGTGTGTGTGTTTGCGTGCGTGTGTGCGTGTGTGTGTGTGTGAGCGTGTGTGTGTTTTGTGGATCAACAAGATTACACCTACCTTCAGGGTCACTAAGCTGGAAGGTAAGTATATATATATATGTGTGTGTGTGTGTGTGTGTGTGGTGTGTGTGTGTGTGTGTGTGTGTGTGTGTGTGTGTGTGTGTGTGTGTGTGCGTGTGTGTGTGTGAAGGTAAAAAAAAGGAGAAATTTCAAACAATATTGGAGAGTTAATTAAATGGGTAAATGTCAGCCAGTATTAGAGGCAAGCTGCTCCCCTGTTGTCATGCGCACACACACACACACACACACACACACACACACACACACACACACACAACACACACACACACACACACACACACACACACACACACACACACACACACTGTAGGAGTTTTATTAAAGAGAGATGACAACAGCACAACCACAGAGCAGACAGTAAATCCTCTGTATGTGTTATAACCCTCATACGACTGTTATATGAGCACATCCACGGAGAGCACGGAAAGTTCCTCCTGTTCCGAATGGAGTGACGCGTACACCCGGGATAAAAAGCATATTTTCACCGACATAAAAATTATTTATTTATTTGTTTGTTTATTTATTTATATATTTTTATTTACACAACAACAGGAATACGCTTAAAGATGCCTCATAGAACAGGTATACCGTTTGTTTGTTTTTTAACAATTTACAATACCGCCCCACCCTATCAAAACATAAAAAATAAATAAATAAAAAAACAAACAAACAAAAAAAGATTTGGTTTAAAATCATTTTGAGTAGCTGTAAAATGCGTAAAATACTTTTATCGTTAAAATGACGATATTTTCTACGTGGATTTTTATTCTCCTGGTTTGTGGATTATTTTTCAGCGCCGCTGTTGGGGGGGCGTGTCCTGAGAGTCACATGGTACGCAGATTAACATGGCACAACAGGAAAACACTTGAACTGGGTTCAAATCCTCGTATCTTCATCGCGCTCCGAACTCTGCGCTGCCGTTCTGCGCCGGCTTTTCCGCAGAGATGAACGGAGGTTATTAGTTTCTCGTGGAACGCCGTTTCCCCTCCTGTAATAACGCCTGGTGTTATTGCACCGTGTAGAAGGTCTGTAATGGTTCTCTCCCCATGCGTGGAGCTTCTCGCTCGGATGTAGGTCACGAGGAGAAGCGACGAGGCGACGAGAGGATTCGGAGATATATCTGTAATATCCAGCTTCATGAAGATCTGCTTTCCGTGGGTTTGGAAGATGTTCAGGATCTCCTGCTGTAGACCTCCGACTCCACTGCCTGCTCACGTTCCCACCTACACCACCCGGACGTCATGTTTCCGTAATCCTCCAATCAGGTTCCAGCGACGTCTGTGATGGTTCCATAATGTTCCTGTAATGTTTACATAATGTTTCCTGCCTTTATGTTCCTGTGACGTTTGCTCAGAAATCCCTCCCAGCTGAACATTTCTACATGGCGATTCTTCAGGGGGTTGTTCAGTTCCACTGGGGTTGTTCTCGGGAACATCACGCGCTCACCAAACCAAAACAATGTCAGGTGCTGATGTGATTGAGCAGAGGATCTTTATAGCAGGAGATCTTCCACACGCGTCCAACCAATGGAAAGCAGATCTTCCTGGGGCTGACTTTGTGATGAAATTTCATGCTTGCCATCGAACATACCCCGTATATCGTCCTCTCTTATCTCTCGTATCCGAGGACTTATCTCAGGTGAAGATTCTGCTCTAGCAGGTCAGTGGCTCCACTCCGGTCCTCAAAGGTGACCAGTTGGTGTCTCTGCACTTATGTAATGTTTACACAATGTTTCCTGCCTTAGGAGGAACGTTTCCTTTATGTTCCTGTGACGTTTGCTCAGAAATCCCTCCCAGCTGAACTTTTCCATAAAGGTGGTGCAACATATCGTTGTCTGGAAGCGCCTGAGTAATTCCGTGTCCCCCCACGGAAAAGGAAAAAAAAGGAAGAAGTGCAGTTGTAATGAAACTCGGCCCACATCGAGCCGCTATGAATCATAATCCTCCTGCTAGCGTTCTCTCAGGCAACTTCTGCTCCGTCAGCACTTATCTCTCTTTCACCCCGGAATAAACGTCAGCGTGTGCCATAACTTCATTTCTGCTCGAATAATTGTCTTGTACATTGCCATATGGAGAGAAAGAGAAAGTGAGTGATGGAGAGAGAGAGAGAGAGAGCGTTTTAATAAGGAGAAGTGCAGAAGGAGCTGATGAATGACTGAAGTTCAATCTAAGCGAACTTCTCACAAGGACATCGTCTTAGAAACACCAACACACTTCCTGTGTGTCTTACACTGCGTTTACAGTGCGCAGAAACCCGACTCTCATCCGCGTTATTCAGGAATTAGACCCGGTGACGCGGCGGCGTTTTAGCCTTCGATCCGTTCCTGCTCTCTCGACGTTTATCACTGCATTACAGTTCTCATTACGCAGGAAAGCTAGAAAAATCCACGCAACTTCCGAACAAAACGCAGATAATAAATCGTACAGACGTTTAACAGCTCTGGACGCGACTCCTTAAAGCCTGGTCTGTTTAATATTTAGCGTTGACTTTGAAATGCTAGCTCGTTCGGAAAGACGAGTGTTTAGACACCAAAAACACCCATTTACGGGGTTTTTTTTCGGGAGGGGGCGGGGCCAGTGATGCAAATGTCATCATCAAATTATCCAGCGTCCGACTCCTGTCGATGTGCCGAGCATTTAGACATGTCACATGACCCTGTGTCCAAGTTTCGCAGATTTTTCACATTTGCGGTTACGTGACGTCATGCGGCAGTCATATGATCACAACCTACTCCATCTCACCTACGAGTGGATATGTCACATGTGCATGTCGGGCGAACATGGACTGAACGGCGGAGCGTCAAATTTCCCCATTCATTCTCTCTGGGGATGGAATGTTGCGTTTTTCCCAAAATTCCGGATGTGTGTGGGATTCGGGAGGTATATGATCGTGATCCACTCCGGACCCCCTACGAGTGGATTTGCCATATGTGCATGTCGGACGCTCACAGGTGGAACTGTGTGGTACAAAATTTCAACTCCATGGGATCTCTATGGGAAAAAATTCCCGCTTTTTGTCCCCGGGTTCGGAATTCCGCGGGGCGATTCCTTATAAAAGTAACAGCACGGCTCACACCATCGGGATGCACGATATGAGGTATGTGAAGCGAGAGAGAGATTATAATAGTGATACTTCTGCACACGTCACTAATAAACTCCTCTCCTGTGTAAGTGTACGGGTTTTGCTGTTTAAAACTGATCCAGGATCTCCTGATCTTCTCATGACACCGTATCCATCCCTGAATACAACACATACAACCATCAAACAAGAAACTCCTTCCTTCCCTCAGCACCTTCAAACACTTCCTGAGTCTCGCTCGAGCGCAGTGAAGGTGAGCGTCTTGACATTTTGGGTTTAATCGGGACCGTTGGGGTGACGAGGCGTCATCACGTGAGCTACAAACCCCCGGAAGGGCAGACGGGAAGCTGAGGCGCTGTGTTTTTCTGGGTCCAATTTGCTCAGGAGGCGTCTCGGCAGTAAAGATGTGCATGTGAGGAGACGAGGCGCGGTGCCTTGAGGAGCTTTCACCCTGTAGGCACTTCTATTTATCGTCGGGAATAAGCTGCGCTCCGTCTCGAGTGTGAACAACGTCTCCTGGAAGATCTCGATCATGGCAGGTTTCAGGTTTCTGATGTTCCTGCACTCGTACGGCCGTGCGGCTCACGGATATATCCTTGGATCTCGCGGAGGAGCGGCGATGTTCACCACAACAGCGTGGGTGCCATTTCGGACTTTTTAGCTCCATCGATGGATCCCAAATTAAGCCACAAGCTGTTTAGAAAATCCTCGAGTCAAAACACTCATGAAGTTCTCCCGGAAAAACACTCCGTGGCGTTGGCATAGAAGTCAGGTTACCTGGGGGTCAGGAGGTGTAGATCCTGTCCAGGGGCACAGCGGGTCCGAGGTAACTTATGATGGAATTGACTTCCTAGCGCATGTTTCCATCTACATATTACAATCACGTGACCCCTGTGCGGTCAAGCGGAACCACCACGGGGCAGGAAAGTATCTCTGGAAAGTGTGTGGGAGCGTGTAAGTGTCATGCAGAATGTATTCCTACCTCCTGGCCAGTGATTCCCTCGTGACCCTGATCAGAAAAACATGAGCGACTGGATGAATGAATCATTTATGAGCAGGAGATGTCAGGAGGTGAGAAAGTACCTGTTCGGAATCTTCAATGTGGCAGGAAATAAATAGTTCTGATCAATGATCATCGCAGTATGACCATGTGTTTGTGTTAGTATGACGCTGGATCGTTCTAAATACTACAGAGCACGGATCAATCACAAACGCCAGGAGGTAATAAAATTGGAGGAGGGTCTGGTCCGGGTGTTGAGCGAGGATCACGTAGACGTCACTAGAATATCGTTCCAAGTGTAAATTAGCTGCTAGCAATTTCTACATGGCGATTCTTCAGGGAAGATGTTCCACTGGGGTTGTTCTCGGGAACATCATGCGCTCACCGAACCAAAACAATGTCAGGTGCTGATGTGATTGAGCAGAGGATCTTTATAGCAGGAGATCTTCCACACGCGTCCAACCAATGGAAAGCAGATCTTCCTGGGGCTGACTTTGTGATGAAATTTCATGCTTGCCATCGAACATACCCCTGTATATCGTCCTCTCTTATCTCTCGTATCCGAGGACTTATCTCAGGTGAAGATTCTGCTCTAGCAGGTCAGTGGCTCCACTCCGGTCCTCAAGGTGACCAGTTGGTGTCTCTGCACGGAGCCTGAACCCTGTAGAGGAACCTCATTTCGCCTGTCAGTATCTCACGACCTTGTTCTTTCATACGGCTCACGACCTTAGGTGAGGACAGGGCTGGAGAGTGAGAAATGCACAGAGAAGATAAATCTCGTAGTCATTCTTTACAAGAAATTAATTCCATCCTGTTACCTCAGCCAGTCGATTTTGGACGTCACATTTTTTTTGCTTTCAATTACTACTTCTCGAGAGACTCTCCGTACCCTGGAAGTGACCTCTACCCCACTGGTAAGACTATCAATCACAACCTCTTTTGGATTGGAAAGTGTCCCACGTGGATAAATGATATATAAAATACTCAGCTGACTGATAAGGTTGAGACCTAACAAGGGCCAGGACATAAAGGGCTAAAGGAGCCCAGCAGTTAAATGTTCAAGGGGCCCCACAACTAAGGGCTCAAGGGGTCCAGCAGTTAAATGTTTAAGGGGCCCCACAACTAAGGGCTCAAGGGGTCCAGCAGTTAAAGTTTAAGGGGCCCCACAACTAAGGGCTCAAGGGGTCCAGCAGTTAAGTAAGGGGCCCCACAACTAAGGGCTCAAGGGGTCCAGCAGTTAAGTGCACAAGGGGTCCAGCAGTTAAGTGCACAAGGGGTCCAGCAGTTAAGTGTACAAGGGGTCCAGCAGTTAAGTGTACAAAAGGTCCAGCAGTTAAGAGTTATTGGGCTCAGCAGTTAAGAGGTCCAGCAGTTAAAGGTTCAAAGGGCTCCACAACTAAGGGCTCAAGGGGACCAGGAGTTAAGTGTACAAGGGGTCCAGCAGTTAAGTGCACAAGGGGTCCAGCAGTTAAGCGAACAAGGGGTCCAGCAGTTAAGTGCACAAGGGGTCCAGCAGTAAGTGCAAGGGGCAAGTGCACAAGGGGTCCAGCAGTTAAGTGTACAAGGGGTCCAGCAGTTAAGTGCACAAGGGGTCCAGCAGTTAAGTGTACAAGGGGTCCAGCAGTTAAGTGTACAAGGGGTCCAGCAGTTAAGTGCACAAGGGGTCCAGCAGTTAAGTGTACAAGGGGTCCAGCAGTTAAGTGCACAAGGGGTCCAGCATTTAAAGGTTCAAGGGGCCCAGAAGTTAAGTGTACACGGGGTCCAGCAGTTAAGATTTGAAGGGGCCCAGCAGTTAATGGTTCAGTGGGCCCAGCAGTTAAGAGGTCCAGCATTTAAAGGTTCAAGGGCCCAAAAGTTAAGCGGTCCAGCAGTCAAGGGTTCAAGGGGACAAGAAGTTAAGGGTTCAAGGAACTAAAGGCTCTTGGAGCCCAGCGGTTAAGGGGTCCCCAGCAGTGTCAGCTTGGGCAGGCTGGGATTTGAACTTGAAACCTTCTGAGCTAGAATCTAATACCTTAAACACGGAACTCTCACGTCCCTTCACAAATCTCGTAATCCTGGTGAAGAAGATGAACAAACCGAGTTTTATAGCGGGGAACGACAGCAGGAGATTTCCCAGAATGCAGTGAAGTCGATCCTCTAACAGCAGAAACACACCTGAGAATCACAACCAACACCATTTATACAATAACACTATCAACAAGTGTTCTCTCCTGCGTGCGGTGTGGAAATATCACTACAGCTTTTTCTTTTATACCAGAAATGTGTTGTTGTTGTTTTTTCTCTCTAAACAGGAAGTTCACAGAGCTGGAGGAAAAGCGGAAGT
>JACRUU010000029.1:2367778-2377778 GCA_030449085.1 Kryptopterus vitreolus | reverse complement strand
TTCATTATAATTATATTAAGAACATCTTTCAGGTCACGGAGACGACGTGCACAGCGTGTGATGACAGCCGAGGTGTGTGTTTTCTTCTTCTGACACCGTCAAGGTGCAAGAAACTCGTTTGCTCATTTGCAGCCTCACACACACACACACACACACACACACACACACACACGGAACGAGGTTTTTAATTGCTGGCGTCTCTGTGTGGCGACACACACCATGAACACACAGCAGATCATTTTAGTGACTCCGTTTTTTTCTTTATCTTGTTTATCAAAAAAAAATCATTTTTTTTCATTCCTTTTAATCAGAAATGAAATGTTTTTATTAGCAGTGATCACATGATCAAAGGAACGACTCCGAGCAGAAGAGTCGAGAGATAAACGACTCAGTTATGATTCCTGTTCACGCTTTGCGGAGCACCAACGAATCACTCTGTGAGACGATTCCTTCTTCTGAGTCATATTAAAGACTCACGACTCACGTTTTAAGACACCTTCGGTTCATATTAAAGACTCCTACAAACTACATAAGTCACTTTGTGAGACTGTGACTCGTGAGTCATCTCGCATCTCTCTCAATCGTATCAAGGATTCATGCAAAAGCACTCTTTGCGATGACTCGTCTTTCTGAGTCATATTAAAGACTCATGACTCTCTTTGAGACGACCTCTTTTTCCGGGACTCATGACTCTTCTTATGAGTCACATTAAAGATTCGTGTACTTCAAATGAATCATTTATGAACGACTCATCACTAACACACACCAAACAAACAAACAAACAGGAAATGACACGCCGTGTATCTTTGCATATAAATGCTGTGATTGTATTACGAATGTTATTGTTTACTTTGGTGAGTTATGTTTTGTTTTTTTTTCCCCTCATTGGTTAAGACGAATAAACAAATCGCGTCATGTTATGGTGAATTTATGGTCATGTCGTCACGTGACGTCCAGGACCTTCTTCTCTCAGCGCCGATCTCGTGTTGTCCTCTGCGTTCCGGTTGTTGAGATGAATGAGATGACGACGGAGAGGTGATGTATCGTCTCTCCGTGAGCTCGCTGCATGTTTCTCTTCTCTTCCGGCAGCTCATCCGGAGAACTCGAGGGTAATTATTCACAATAATAACCCCAGTGTCCGAGAATGCACTCTGGAGGGGGCGGGGCTTAAAACACTGATATTTATACTATGTTTTATTCTTACAGTGAAATCGCTGATGTTTGGCTGCGACTGCATTTTGATTAAAACGTCACTCTCGCGCTTTATGGCTTTAACCTGCGCAAGAAATAACGATCGATTGATTAACGACGACAAAGGGGGCCTCACACCGCCAGGGTCCGGGTTCGATTCCCGTCTCGGCCATGTGTGTGTGTGGAGTTTGTGCATGTTCTCCCCGTGTCTCAGGGGGTTTTTCTCCGGGTTCTCCGGTTTCCTCCCCCGGTCCAAAAACATGCACGGTAGGTTGGAAAATTGTCCCTAGTGTATGAGTGTGTGTGTGTGTGTGTGTGTGTGTGTGTGTGTGTGTGTGTGATGGTTTGGCATTCCATCCAGGGTGTATCCTGCCTTAATGCCCATAGACGCCTGAGATAGACACAGACTCCTCGTGACCCGAGGGAAGATCGGATAAAGCGATAGAAGATGAATGAATGAATGAATGAATGATTAACGACGACAAAACATCGTTCTCTCCATTTCTGATAACAAAAGCGATGAAAACAGCGTTTGAGGGAAACGCATTGTAAATGACGAGGTAGGTCTTTTTTCCGACGTTCCCGAGCGGATGAGCGACGTTTGCAGGAACGTTTTGAGAAACGCTGGGATGGAAAAGCACTTTGTGGAAGCGAAACAGCAAACACTGATTATGTGCGATTATGAAATTCGGTGTTTAAAGCGATTAATAATTCTTCATCCACTCCAGACTCTCAGGAACCAGAGATCCTCCTAATGACCCTTTGCGACCGCGAGCAGCTGCCTCCGAGTGCGAAACACCACCCGGGTTTTGTCGGGAGAACCCGGCGTCCTCGTCCCGTCCTCCGGGTGCGGATCAGCTCGCTGCTGTAATGAGCAGCTGATCCCGATGTGCAATCAACACCTGTCTCCTGGAGCAAAAATGAGCTCCGTATCACGGAGAAATAAATAGCTCCAGGAGCTTCTGGTGAGCTCAGGAGGGGGAGAGGAACAGTATTCAGATGGGATGTGTGTGTGTGTGTGTGTGTGTGTGTGTGTGTTTGGGGTTGTTTAGTGTCGGCCATGTCGGTGGTTTTCCTCTCTGTAAAAAACCCCCCTGAGACAATTCCGGTCCGAAAGACTTGTCGGATCGTTTCGGGACGTTCTCAGCAAAACTCCTCCTTCTCTTTCGCTCCGACGTTTTCACCCTCGCGTGCATTAAACACGTCCCTAATCGCGCCGTCCTCGGCTGATTATAAGCGATGATTATAACGACAGGTGCAGAAATAAAAAACAACTTGGAGCTTCACTAAAGGCTCGTTAATCGCCGTCGCCGTCGCCGTCGTTCACCGTCTCGATCCCCAAACCGTTTCATTCATTTAATACAACCGAGCCTTCAGCCATAAATCAACTCCCACGCTCGTATCGACGCGCCGCTCAGATCCTGCTTCAAAGGGCGACGAGGAAACCTCGGCAACACGCCGATCCCCGAGGAGAAGCCTTTTATATTAACGGAAGGAGTCTCCAGTGTGAGAAAAGAGTCTGACGAAGGGAAAACGAGAGGACGAGGTTTGAGGAAAGACGTATCTTAAATAAATAAATAAATAAATCCTCTTCCGATAGGGAACACGGTGGTTTAGTGGTTAGCACGTTCGCCTCACACCGCCAGGGTCCGGGTTCGATTCCCGTCTCGGTCATGTGTGTGTGTGGAGTTTGTGCATGTTCTCCCCGTGCCTCAGGGGGTTTTTCTCCGGGTTCTCTGGTTTCCTCCCCCGGTCCAAAAACATGCACGGTAGGTTTGATTGGCACCTTGGAAAATTGTCCCTAGTGTATGAATGTGTGAATGTGGTGTGTGTGTGTGTGTGTGTTGTGTGGGTTGGCATTCCATCCAGGGTGTATCCTGCCTTAATGCACATAGACGCCTGAGATAGACACAGACTCCCCGTGACCCGAGGGAAGATCGGATAAAGAGCTAGAAGATGAATGAATGAATAAATCCGCTTCCAGACCACTTGGAGTCTGTAAAGTGAACAATCACGGCACATGATGGAGATTACGGAGAGCCGGTGAAATGCTGAATCGGATCTCTGTGGCAGGAAAAACATGCCGGCTCATGATTTACCGAAAAAAAGAAGAGAAATAGAAGAAAAAACATACTTTTTGCAGGAGAATTGTTTGGGAAATATTCATCAATGTCTCAAAGTTTCCTTTCTTAATGAGAATTCATGAATCAAAACGTCCCCATAACGACCCGCTGACTGAACGGCGTGTGATGAAATCTGGATGACGAGATCCGATTCGTCTACACGCAGAAACTCAGCGACTCTTTCTGTACAGAATTCACGCTTTATAGAAATCCCAGGCGCCCGAGGAAAATCCATCACCTGCTGAAATCCTGACCTTTTCATCCATCTGAAATTCAAATTCTTCTTTTTAAACGCTCGAGCGAGCGTGACTGAAACTTCGGAGAATAAAGTCTTTCAATACCGAATCCACTGAAAGGCAAATAAAATCCAGACCTCAAACCACAATGCGTTTACAAACAGTAATAATGTAACGCAAATACTGAATACTGTCAATCCTTTACAACAAACAAAGAACAAAAAATCATCAGGACTAAAAACAATACTAACCATGATTATAACACCTAAAACACGCTCTAGGATGACCTCACTTCCTGTTTACACAAGGAGTTTATTTATTACAAATGAACTGTACATATCTAATACGAAAATAACAATCAGAGCAGTCTGATTCATCGAGTGTTTAGTTTGAATATAGAGAGTGTTATAAAGTGACAGAGAGTGTTTAATGTGATATAGAGGGTGTTTAGGGTGATATAGAGGGTGACATAATTAGTGTTTATAGTGACATAAGTGTTTAGGGTGAAATAGTGAGTGTTTAGGGTAATATAGATTGTGTTTAGGGTGGTATAGTGAGTGTTTAGAGTGACATAACAAGTGTTTAGGGTGATAAAGGGAGTGTTTAGGGTGACATAACAAGTATTTAGGGTGATATAGTGAGTATTTAGGGTGATATAATGAGTATTTAGGGTGATATGAGTGTTTAGGGTGACATAATGAGTGTTTAGGGTGATATAGAAGGTGTTTACAGTGATATGGAGAGTGTTTAGGGTGATATAGAGAGTATTTAGGGTGATATAGAGAGTGTTTAGGGTGTTTATGACATAATGAGTGTTTAGGGTGATATAGAAGGTGTTTAGGGTGATATAGAGAGTATTTAGGGTGATATAGAGGGTGTTTAGGGTGATATAGGGAGTATTTATGGTGATATAGTGAGTGTTTAGGGTGATATATAGAGTGTTTAGGGTGACATAATGAGTGTTTAGGGTGATATAAGTGATATAGATGGTGTAGCAGAAGTTTAGGGTGATATATGACAGAATGAGTGTTTAGGGTGATATAGGGTGATATAGTAGAGGTATTTAGGGTGATATAGTGAGTGTTTAGGGTGACATAATGAGTGTTTAGGGTGATATGGAGAGTGTTTATAGGGTGATATAGAGAGTATTTAGGGTGATATAGAGAGTATTTAGGGTGATATGAGTGTTTAGGGTGACATATATGAGTGTTTAGGGATATAGAGAGTATTTAGGGTGATATGAGTGTTTAGGGTGACATAATGAGTGTTTAGGGTGATATGGAGAGTGTTTATGGTGATATAGAGAGTATTTAGGGTGATATAGTGTTTAGGGTGACATAATGAGTGTTTAGGGTTTAGTTTAGGGTGATATAGAGAGTATTTAGGGTGATATAGTGTTTAGGGTGATATAGAGGGTGTTTAGGGTGATATAGAGGGTGTTTAGGGTGATATAGAGAGTATTTAGGGTGATATAGAGAGTGTTTAGGGTGACATAATGAGTGTTTAGGGTGATATGGAGAGTGTTTAGGGTGATATAGAGAGTATTTAGGGTGATATATAGACTAATAGTTTTAGGGTGATATATGAGTGTTTAGGGTGACATAATGAGTGTTTAGGGTGATATAGAAGGTGTTTACAGTGATATGGAGAGTGTTTAGGGTGATATAGAGAGTATTTAGGGTGATATGAAGAGTATTTAGGGTGTTTTGGGATATGATACATGAGTGTTTAGTGTGATCCAGAATCCGGCTTCATCTAAAATTCACACATTTACTTCCATTTTAGCCCTAAAATTATTACAAAAAGCAAACAAACACACACAAACACACACACACACACACACACACAACACACACACACACACACACACACACACACACACACACACACACAGTTTACTTAGGACGTGTTTGTAAAACATTCTCAGCACAGTGAAGAGAAAAAGGCGTCTCACGCACAGCTTTAATAAAGAAGAGTCGACTTCAATGCAGCTGTTCAGCCTCATTCTGGATTATGAGCAATATGACAAGCTGCATTAAACTCACGCACTCAACACACACACACACACACACACACACACACACACACACACACACACACACACACAGTGTTGTGGCATGAATCGTTACACAACACATTCTCACTGAGACACGACACATACAGGACGCCTCGGGGGACAACAAAGTCCAGAACTCCAGTACAGCGTCTCGTCTTCACCTTGGAACAAATTAGCGAAACATTCCTGTGGCGTATCCGACACTTAGCGAAGAATCCGCAGCTCCTAAATTACACGTCAATCACGCCGACTCGCGATCGCGTGTTATTTCTCGAGGGGGAAAATCGCCTTAAAAATAATAATAAAGCACCACTTCCACCTGCGAGTGTTTCTCTTACACAGCGCCAAAAAGCTGAGCCAGCGTTTACAGACGACGCTCCGTTCTGATTGGTCGATTACAGTTCGTGGCTAAAAGTGGGTTGAGTTTAGGGCGTGCGTCTTTTTCCAGCGTCTGCATTCCTGCAGTGATTATCTCCATTTCCTCTCATAATAAACTCCAGTGTGAAGAGATTTAAAATCCTCACGTTCCTTTTCTTTTATTCCTTTTGTTTATTCTCTCATTCCAATTCGTAACGTACGCCGTAAACAATCGGCGTCCAGGTTTCCACAGAATCATCGTTTATATGGCAGCGCTTCCATAGAACGAAGGAGTCTCCAGCGTCAGCGTCAGCAGAGCATTGTAGAGTTTATTGGAAAGTAAATGTAGCTATTACTGCTATGGGATAGCTGTCACTGAGCAAGACACGCCCCCTGGTGGGCGGGGTATATTATCCTTATAGGGAGTAAAGAACCCTATAAACGCTAATAAAATGTATAGAAGAAGAAAACTGAATTATATAAAATACATGGTGTGTGTGTGTGTGTGTGTGGGTGTGTGTGTGTGTGTGTGTGTTTGTGATAGAAAGAAAGAAAGAGAGACGGGGTCATACACACACACACACACACACACACACACACACTTATATAAAGGATATGGACTACATACGAGCGCGAGACACCAGCTCCGCGGGCGCGTGCCCTGCTGCAGACAGAAGAAGACGACGGGCGCGAGAGACGGGTACGGGAGGCGCGCGCTGTCCTCGCGTGCGGCGCCGGTCTCTCGCGTGTCTCCGGCTCTCGCGCGCTGCTCCGCTTCCCCGTCGGTCATGATGCAGGAGCCGCGCGCCGGACCGGGACCCTGCGGCCGGTCACACACTGAGCACGAGACCAACTCAACAACATCCGCCGCTCGCTCACGCGCACATCCCGATAATCAACTTATACACGTTTCACATCCTAACATTGATTTATTTATTTATTAAACATGTAAACAATTATTTAAAGACACACCCAAGTCCCCGTTTTTTTATTTATTTAGTTGATTACATATATAGGGAAAGATTATATATAATATATATTTTATATATATATATATATATATATATGTATATGTGTATGTGTGTGTGTATGTGTGTGTGTGTGTGTGTGTGTGTGTGTGTGTGTGTGAATTATTAAAACGTCATCTAGGGTTATTTTTATGTATTTATTCATTTAAGAAATGTAACAAAAAAATTCATCTTCACCTCATCTTTCACATCTTAACATTGATTTATTCAAATCGCTTATTAAACATGTAAACAATTATTTAAAGACACACCCAAGTCCCCGTTTTTTATTTATTTAGTTGATTACATGATTTACGGTTACAACGTCATAATTATTATTCGTTTATTTATTGTAACATTATTTGGATACATTAGTCAAATATACATACATGCATGTTTAAGGTTTTAAATTGTATTTAAGGTTTGTTTGTATTTGTATGAGACATTTCTCCTTAACTCGGGTTGTTATTCTTACCAAAAGTGAAAAAAAACAAACAAACAAATAATTACATTTATATTGGCAAAAGCTTTCTGGACCACTTAAATAAACCTCAAAAATTATTATTTATAGTCTTAAATATACAAAATGCGGTTAGTGTAAGATTTCAATATTATTATATTTCAGAGTGAGATGTTTATCCAGGCTGCTGCATTTCCTGTTTGAGATCATTTCTAATGATGAGATAACCCTGAAATAACTATGAAATAACCATGAGATAATGCTGAGATAACACTGAAATAACCCTGATATAACCCTGAGATAATCCCAAGATAAACCTGAGACAACCCTGATATAACTCTGAGATAAACCCAAGATAACCCTGAAACAACCCTGAGATGACTCTGAGATAAACCCAAGATAAACCCAAGATAAACCTGATAAACCTGTGATAACCCCGAAATAACCTTGAGATAACTTTGAGATAAACCCAACATAACCCTGAGATAACTCTGAGATAACCCTGAGATAACTGAGATAGCCTGAGATAACCCTGAGATAACTCTGAGATAACCCTGAGATAATGCTGAGATAGCTCTGAGATAACCCTGAGATAACTCTGAGATAAACCCGACATAAACCCGAGATAACTGAGATAACTCTGAGATAACCCTGAGATAACCCTGAGATAACCCTGAGATAACCCTGAGATAACTGAGATAACTGAGATAACCCTGAGATAACCCTGAGATAACTCTGAGATAACCCTGAGATAACTCTGAGATAACCCTGAGATAACCCTGAGATAACCGAGATAACCATGAGATAACCTGAGATAACTGAGATAACTGAGATAACCCTGAGATAACTCTGAGATAACCCTGAGATAACCCTGAGATAACCCTGAGATAACCCTGAGATAACTCAGGAGATGAAATAATACAGAGTTTTAATGGGATTTGAACCCGCGGATGATTAGCGGAGCTGCTGATGAGTTTGTATCGTGTTTAGTAGAAGTTGTTATCCTACCTGGTGTTCGGTGTGAGACTCATCATCATCATCATCATCACCATCATCCTCATGATCATCTCAGCGGTATCTCCTACATCCACAGGGAAAGAAATGGACAAAAAAATAGAAAAATATTCCTTCAGTCCGAAAAAAAAAAAACCCTTATAGAGGAAGATGTTTGTATCTCTTTTCTTCTCTTCTCTTCACTTTTCCTCTCCTCCTCTCTCCAGATGATGATGATGATGATGATGATGATGATGATGATGATGATGATCCGGTGGACATGGTCACATCCTGCTCCTGGACTCCTCACTACAGCAGCGCGCGCGGGATGCGGTGTGCGCGCGCGGACAGACCGAACGCGCCGTCACGAGCCCGGGACTCTCCCGATCTCTCCTGCGCCGCTTCCGGTTCCTCTGAATGAGATACTATTATTATCCTTTTATAAACACAAACAAACAAACAAACAAACAAAAACAAAACAGCTTCCAATCAGCGGGACACGCCGGTCACGTGGGAACGATCTCCACGTCTCCTCCGGGGTTTTCCGGTTTCCTCCTCCGCTCAGTTTTATACCTGCAGCAGCGGGAGCTCGTGCAAACTGGGCGCGCGCGCGAGACGGGAACTTTCTGAGCCGGAGCTCGGTGGAGCGCGAGACGTCTTTCTGCAACGAGGAGGAGAGAGAGGGAGAGAGAGAGAGAACAAGAGAGAGAGGAGAGAGAAGAGAGAGAGAGAGAGAGAGAGAGAGAGAGAGAGATATGCGCAAAGAGAGACAGAAACATAGAAAGCAAAGCGCACGGACACACACACACACACACACACACACACTTACCGACCAAAAAGAGATACACAGGCATAGACGCATACACACATAGAGACAACACAAAGACACACACACACACACACACACACACACACACACACACACACACACAAAGCATATAATATATATACATTCACATGTACACACACAAATGCACACTGACACATACATGTCATATGTATACAAATAACACAAAACACATAAACACACACACACAGATTTACATATGTATACACACACATTTACACACATATATAAACTGTATGCACAGTACTGTACACACACACACACAAACATACCTATGTAAGAAGAGACACACAGGCATAGGCACATACACACATAGGACAAAGACACACAGACACACACACACACACACCACACACACAACACACACACACACACACACAATATAATTACATCCAATGTACACACACAAATGCACACTGACACATACATGTCATATGTATACAAATAACACAAAACACATAAACACACACACAGAGTTACAGATGTAACACACACACACATTTACACACATATATAAACTGTACTGACACACACACACACACACAAAAGGACATACGTAAGAAGAGACACACAGGCACAGGCACACAGAGACACACACACACACAAAGATATATAGACACAGAAACACACATACACACATATACAAATGCACACTTACACATACTAATGTCATACGGACACAAATACAAAACACACACACACACACACAAACAACAGACATACATATATA
>JACRUU010000029.1:2360278-2362778 GCA_030449085.1 Kryptopterus vitreolus | reverse complement strand
GTAGTGTGTGTGTGTGTGTGTGGAGTGTGTGTGTGGTATGGGTGTGTGTGTGGAGTGTGTGTATATAGAGTGTGTGTGTATGGAGTATGTGCATAGAGTTTGTTTGTGTGTATAGAGTGTGTGTATGGTGTGTGTGTGTGTGTGTGTGTGTGTGTGTGTGTGTGTGTGTGTGTGTGTGTGTGTGTGTGTGTGTGTGTGTGTGTGTGTGTGTGAGACTCACAGTGTACAGGCGATGATGCACCAGCTCGGGTTGCTTAAAGGATTCTGTTTCCAGAGAGGCGCTGAGCGATGCACGTGACTGACTGATGTACAAACTGCAGCAAATAACACACACACACACACACACACACACACACACACACACACACACACACACACACACACACACACACACACCACACACACACACACACACACACATGCTGAGGTTTTTGTCATGTTCCTGTTTTGGAGGGTTTTGAAGGATTTTAATCTTCAGGGAAATTCCAGGTAAAAACTTCCAGATGTTCGGAACATCATCACGCTGCCTCGCTGCCTCGCCGCCTCTCTCACCAGGACGGAGGAGAAAAAAGCGAGGGATGAAGTTGAAGGAACGCGAATGTGATGTCGGACTCACCGGCGTAGAGAAGAGTGAGAGAGGCGATGACTTTCTGTCCCAGAGAGAGACCGTCTGAGTGTCGGCCGTACCAGTCCGGAGACCACGCCGTCACATTCCTAATGCAAACATAATAATATAAACACACTCCAATAAACACAAACAAACAAACAAAAACCATAGAAATAAACATAGTTTTACTAAATGTCAAACATAAACAAACAAAGGCATGCGAATAAACATCTTTGCTAAAAGTGAAAGATAAACAAACAAAGAAAAACATGGAAATAAACAGAACTTTACTAAAAGTGAAAGATAAACAAACGAACAAACAAAGTGAAACAAATAAGTACAACTTTACTAAAATTGAAAGATAACCAAAAAAAAAATCCATAGAAATAAAGATATCTTTGCTAAAAGTGAAAGATAAACAAACAAACATTTGAATATTCATTCATTCATTCATTCATCTTCTAGCGCTTTATCCGATCTTCCCTCGGGTCACGGGGAGTCTGTGTCTATCTCAGGCGTCTATGGGCATTAAGGCAGGATACACCCTGGATGGAATGCCAACCCATCACCCACACCACACACCACACACACACACACACACACACACCACACACACACACACACGCACACACGCACAACAGCACATTCATACACTAGGGACAATTTTCCAAGGTGCCAATCAACCCCCCCCCCCACCTACCGTGCATGTTTTTGGACCGGGGGAGGAGGAAACCGGAGAACCCTGGAGAAAAAACCCCCTGAGACACGGGGAGAACATGCACAAACTCCACACACACATGGCCGAGACGGGAATCGAACCCGGACTCCTGGCGGTGTGAGGCGAACGTGATAAACACTACGCCACCGTGCCCCACAAACAAATATTAATCATTAAAAAAAAAAAGAGCAGAAATTTAGTGCTACAAAGAAAGTAAGTAATAAATAAAGGAGAGAAATGTAACGGAAGTTTTCCACATGAATGAATTAAGAGTTTCTTAAACCTTCGAAATTAAAAATGGCCTAATGTTATAAATAAATAGAAATCAAAGGAAATAATTTGATAATAAGCACCGAATTATAAATATTAAATCATAAATAAAACAAACGCAGAATGGATATTTCAAACTAAAATCATCAACCAAAACAGAATAAAAAGTAAAAGAATAAAACGGTGAGTGATGGAAGTGAATATGTGTTATAACGTTTGTTTGTATGTGACTTTTGATGGCGTTGATGTAAACATCTGGGTGGTAAACAGGGTGGAGATGGCGTACGTGAGCAGGGCGCTCGGGTGGCACAGTTTGTCCTGGTGGTAGTTGATGTCGAGGCAGAAGGAATGCAGGAGGAGACCAAAGCAGGTTAAATAGATGCAGACAGTCAGACCGAACTTCACCACGAAGCACAGCAGGAAGAAACGCAGCTTCTGATGGAGAAACATCTGGAATTCTATAATCACATAACACTCAAATACACAAAACACCATCTTACACTGTTTTTTTTTTTGGTTTTACCTTTTTTGGAAGGACCCTGAGATTTTTTCCAGTAGGAACCTTCATGATGGAGCTGTCAGACGGTTTCCCCATCAGAGACACGCTGACACACATCAACAGTAATCAAGCAGATGTTCCACACAACACGCTCCAGATGTGTTCATCATTTATATGTGTGTGTTTATCAGTGATATCAGAGATCAGTGTAGTGTTTACTGTCCTCATAATAAGCCTTTATAACAAAACCAACATTTATGACAAGGACGTAATAAAGGACCGAGTGAGATTAGGGGTCGACTTGAGTTGAGGTTTAAAGTTAGGAGAGGATTAAAGGGATTATGTTTAGGGATTAAGGTCGGGTTTAGGAGGAGGATTTAGGGTTACATTTAGGATTTAATTCCAC
>JACRUU010000029.1:2352778-2355278 GCA_030449085.1 Kryptopterus vitreolus | reverse complement strand
TCTGTCTGTCTGTCTGTCTGTCTGTCTGTCTATCTATCTATCTATCTATATATATGGTTAATAATAATAATAATAATAATAATAATAATAATAATAATAATAATAATACAGATGCACTTCCGGCGTACCTTCCTCTCGTTCTGTTATATGAATGTTTTCTGGGTTGAGAGGGAAACACTCTGACTGACTGGCAGAGAGATGTGGCAGTTCCACCCGGTCTCCAATCCCATCTTTTCAGCAAACACCTGCACACACACACACACACACACACACACACACACACACACACACATACATACACACACCAAACAGAGGAATTACTGCAGCTTCATACTTTTACTGTCATATTGTAGGATAGAGCTTAAAGACAGATCAGTGTGTGTGTGTGTGTGTGTGTGTGTGTGTGTGTGTGTGTGTGTGTGTGTGTGTGTAAAAACCTTGCTCCGAACCTCCTCTTCACTCGAGAAATATACAAAGCGAATACATGCGCTGTCCAGTCCTGAAATGAGTCGAACCATGTCAGGTCTCGCCTGGTACTGAGACGAAACCAGGCCGAGGAACACCTGCTGCTTCAGGGGAGACAAAAATGCATCATCTACACACTACACACACACACACACACACACACACACACACACACACACACACACACACACACACACACACACACACACACACACAGATATACAATCATTATCTTATTATACCTACATACACATTATGCATTTGTATTTATGTATGTAGTAGAACAAACCCAAAATGTATTTATTTCTTTATTTCTTTAAAGCATTTAATGTTATTTATTATGTAATAATTGTATTTATAAATTCAATTCAGTTCTGCTATTGATTTAGTGACTGTCTTGTACCATTAATAGTAAGGATGGAATAAATACCACATCCTACCACCAGAGGTCACCCTCTTCTAAGATCTACTCCAGTACTCTCAGTAACCTTTCACACCCTACTGTAGCACCAAATATTCACACACACTCATACACACACACACACACACACACACACACACACACACACACACACACACACACACACACACACACACACACATGCTATGCTGAATCATTCAGTCATTGAAGGTTCCAGCAGTTTTTTGTAGAGGTAAATGTTTGGGGCGTCCCAATACTTTTGGGTATAAATGTATTACAGATCCTGACAAAAACAACAAAAGAAACATTGTTTATGTTTACTGCGGTGTGTCGTACCCGAGTCTTCAGTGCTCAGATTAGCAGGAAGTTCTACACACGTCCCGTCGATCCGGGGATGCTGAGGTTGCACCAGGGGTTTGAAGGCCACAGCGAGACACTGACCTGCCATGCAGGAGCGCTGGTAGAAATCCACCACCTTCTTCCTACACACACACACACACACACACACACACTCACACTCAAGTTCTTTTTACACACGTAATATTTCAGTCAAACGTCTGTGAGCTATTTAAATGACGGATCGAACCTGTCTAAGTCGGTCAGCGTCTGGATCTCGTCTCCATCCCAGAATTCCGAGCAGGTGCTGAGGACTGAGTCGGCAGATCCGTACGAAAACAGATGGAAATCTCCTGGAAAATAACGGAAAAACGACCCACACAATTAGCAATGAAAATCTGGAACACATTTTATACCCTAATGTGTGTTTCCGGGGACCTCTGCTAAGGTCCTCATAAGTACGGGAATGTCAGGCAGCTGTGTTAGTGTGGACCGCTCCTGTCCTCCACATGGTTTTTGGTTTTCAATGATGTAACTTTTGTATAATGATCATGAACTGCTTTAATGTCACTCGAAGGTCGTTACGTGTGTGTGTGTGTGTGTGTGTGTGTGTGTGTGTGTGTGATCACCAGTGTGTGCATGGTGCACCAGCAGGGCGATGAGATGTGAGAATGGGAGACGTCTCATGGAAACAGTGGGAGAAGCGATAACACCTGGGTCTCCAGAGCAAGGGATTGTGGGTAAGGTGTAGGCAGCTACGCTCATCCTCTGCTGGAACGGATCCTGGGCCAAAGGAGAAAACCCTACCCACACACACACACACACACACACACACACACACACAAACACACACACACACACACAGTGTGAGAGCAATTTGTTTGATGGAGCTTTGCTGTTTTCAGGTTAATAGGGAATTAAAGGCAGCTTATGCTTACGAATTTTTGAGCGAAATATAAGATATAAAAACCCAAAACAACTCTTTGTAGAAAGCTGACAGATAAAAATCTAATTCTCCAAAGCCAGAAGTATCTGGACACCTCAACATAAGGAGGGTACATCCCATTCCAATGTGTGGAGGTTCATGCAGAAACAGGTGTGTTAGTAAAGTCAGGTACGGATGTAGGTGGGCTCGTTGTGGGGTCGCTCTTCCACTCAGGTTCAGGTGTGGGACTCCTAGTGTGAGTTAAGGGAAAACTTTATGTTACAGGCTCCAGAGACGTTCAGTACAAGTGTGTGCCTCCAAATTTGTGCAAAAAAAAGCGTCCCTATAAAAAA
>JACRUU010000029.1:2345278-2347778 GCA_030449085.1 Kryptopterus vitreolus | reverse complement strand
CTCACTGAACCAGTTCCACAGCTGGAGTTTGTGTGACCCTGAAAAGCTGAGGCTGAAGCAAATGGTGAGGTTGTGACCTTTCCTGGTCCAGAGGTGACAGAGGATTGGAGAGATGACTGAACACATCACTACGTGACAGGATGACATGTTCTTCTTCCTGTATTCCACAAAACAAACCGGAAACGAGGAGACAGGTCATAAAAAAAGAAAAGAAAAGAAAGGTTTCAAATATTTTCTTCCTCTGGTATAGAGATGTTGTAGACTTGTAATAGCGTTAGTAATAACCCCTGAGCACAGAGGAGGCATCTTAGGCCTCTTAAAGTACAGAAATGTAGTGGTGTTCCTCAAGGCCTTATGTTAGGTCCAATAATTGTTCATTAGAATTGAATAGCAGCTTTCCGGCCGGTGAGAACTTTTGCGTGAAATCTCGCCATACTGATATCTATAACCACTCCATTTTACTTCCAGGCTAACCTGGATGCCCCTGAGCTCGGTGGGGGCTTCACTTCCTGGGCGCAGAGAAATGATGTCACCTTCCACTAGCAGACTGACAGGTAAGTTGACCAAGTCGGCCGTCCCGGTACGTCCACTGCAAACTCACAGCAGGTAAAGACGGAGCGAACAGATCTTCTGAGTCTTTCCACCAGTCCGATGGCGGATGCAGCAAAACGTCTACAACCAAGTATGAACACAGTGTGGCGCTCTGCATTGCGATACATTTTGTATATTAGTGTATTTATTAGTGTGTAATGCGTGTGTGTGTGGTTCGAAACGCTACCCTGTATATTGTTTAGCAGGGCTTCTACTCGACGCGGCATCTCGGACGTCTTATGCTTCTGAAGAGTTGCCATGGCAACCAGGTCAGCCAGGAGGAGAAGCAAAAGAGCACAGCCACTGATCAAAGCTGTACCGTCACTATGACAACCAGATAAGAAGACAAGCATAAACATTCACTTTCAATGGAATTAGTCGTCGTTTGCGTCGGTTGTCGTAGAAGTTTTCAGGTTCAAATTTACACATTTTTTTATGTTGGCCAACTTTTCCTCTAGTGCCATGAATATTCAACTTTGTGTGTGTGTGTGTGTGTGTGTGTGTGTGTGTGTGTGAAGCATGATCACCTGTGTTCATCGAAGGCATGGCAGGTGATTAAGCTAGCTGCACATATGGTAGTCAATAACGCTGCTGGCCAGTGGAGGCTGGACCAGCGTACAGAGTGATGTAAAAAACACCTGTTCCAGATAGACTGAGAAAACAAACAAACAAACAAACAATATACGCTTAATTAGAGAAAGAAAACCGGCTTTTATTGTCAATTAATGATACAGTGCACTTGGAGCAACGAGGTTTAAGGCCCTTGTTCAAGAGCCCACCAGGGGCATTTTGGAGGTGTTGGGATTTGAACCCCTGACCTTTTGTTCATTAATGTTTTTATGAAAGATAAATATATGTCGACTAAATTAGTTTTGGAGCTACAACCAGAAAAGCAAACAATTAGTTTGGTACAGAAGAGTCATGGGGTACCTCAGGGCCTTATGTTAGGTCCGATGCTGTGTTTTTTAAGTGTCTGTTATACATAGAAATCGAACATGCCTGCAGGTGAGCATTTTCCTTTGGGCGGTGTAGATGTTCCTGCAGAACAGTGCTGAGCTGAGAATGGAGCTGAGACAGAGCGGCAACAGAGGACAAACCCAACCTACTCTAAAACAAAAAAGCCGAGAGATTTGCTGATTACACCAGGAAATGCAGGTCAAAAATTCTGTAAATTCTTTCTTCACTTGTATTTTTTGCATTGCGTTATTTGTGGGATACAAAGTGCGGACCATAAGGCACCAGCAAAACACCAGGACTGAGTTACTGACATGGACTTGAATTCATTCATTCATTCATTCATCTTCTACCGCTATATCCGATCTTCCCTCGGGTCACGGGGAGTCTGTGCCTATCTCAGGCGTCTATGGGCATTAAGGCAGGATACACCCTGGATGGAATGCCAACCCATCGCAGGGCACACACACACACACACACACACACACACACATTCATACACTAGGGACAATTTTCCAAGGTGCCAATCAACCTACCGTGCATGTTTTTGGACCGGGAGGAAACCGGAGAACCCGGAGAAAAACCCCTGAGGCACGGGGAGAACATGCACAAACTCCACACACACATGGCCGAGACGGGAATCGAACCCGGATCCTGGCGGTGTGAGGCGAACGTGCTAACAATAATCTAGATGACCAATTTACAGTTTATTCACATGACTGTTATAAAGCACTGAAACTGGAGACTCCTTTTTTACATAATTGACTCATTATCCCAGTAACAATAGCAAATAAATATATATAAATATATATATTTTTTAACTTACCTGCTCATTGGAACTGTCCAGGAACGCATTCATTTAGTACAATATTTGCTGCCAGAGCCTTCCAAGCACTGTGTGTGTGTGTGTGTGTGTGTGTGTGTGTGTGTGTGTGTGTGTGTGTGTGTGTGTGTG
>JACRUU010000029.1:2325278-2335278 GCA_030449085.1 Kryptopterus vitreolus | reverse complement strand
CTGTTCCCGTAAAGACGACTCGGCATTTTCGCTTCGTGAAGATCTACATTCCTGGTTTGGAGGAAGATCTCCTGCTGTAGGATGAATGTTACGCTCTGACTGCACCACCCACATTACCCACATGACCTTCCTCTACAGGCTGACGGAATCGCAAACAAAAATTCTAGAGGAAATTCAGATAAGAGTAAATGTGGAATGGAGATGTTCACGAAGTACATAACAATGTCAGGTCAGGTGTCCACGAACGTTCTCCGTATTGTGTGTGTGTATAAGAAGAGGACTATATATATATATATATATATCTTGGATCAGGAACAAATAAGAGGCATCACATAAACCACTGACTTACAACTAAACATGCTACAAAACATTGTAAAAGTTTACATATGTATATATGTTGTGTGTGTGTGTGTGTGTGTGTGTTATGCATAATAAGCGTAAAGGAATATATTAACACACATGAGAATGACAGCATTGATGCAGCAAAAACGCGACCAAAACGGATCTTCCCTAACACTGCGGATTGCAGGGGGCGGAGTCCCGGGAGTGCCACGCCCCCGAGGCCGAGGACTACAGAATCCGGCTGTGCGGACGCACTTCCCTCTGCGGACAGAATCGCAACCTGAAACCCAACGCAAAGGAGAACAAAGAGAGAGAGAGAGAGAGAGAACCATCATGTTGTGAAAAAGTCCATTTCCTAGTATTGCAAAAGTATCTTCAAAAGTATTGGGACACGTGAATTTTCGACCATTTTAGTATATAATATATATATATATATATATATATATATATATATATATATATATATATATATATATATATATATACACACACACAATTTGTGTCCCAATACTTTTGAAAATTGCTTGTTTCATAAACATGTCTGTGTCTTCAGTTCCTTCACTTTCCACCCAAAACAAGGTGGGGAGCGCCTGTATATACATAAATAAATATGTAAATAAATAAGTGTGTGTGTGTGTGTGTGTGTGTGTGTGTGTGTTACCTTCTGTCCTCCGAGTGAGTGTGGATACTTTCTGCAGAGGTATATCTCGCTCAGCAGCTCTGTGACTGAGGGTCCACCAGGTCAGGTTATGAATCTGTAATAAAACGACACATGAACCTTTTTGAATGAAATGTAGCTATAAAGGAACACAATTTCTGTTAATTGTGGTTTAAAGATATAAATTTGAAAAAAAAAAACGTCGCGTTTGTTTCCGCACGTCGCTCTGACGTTGTTCTGTGCTATAACGCTGCAGAACGAAATATTTAATCCGATACACATTCACTATCAATGTTTTTACGCCATTAGTGGAATTTGTACAGTAAAAAAAAACATTGCATGAAAAACAATTAAATAAAAAAACAATGACGTAGCTTGTCCACAAGGGGGAACCCTTAATAAACTAACTATTATTGTTATTAAATCATGTTATTATTATTGCTATATACAGAGTTTATTTTTAGGCTCGTATTACATTTAAAAAGGTCCTCAGAAAGATGTGTAGTGGAGGACGTGTGTGTGTGTGTGTGTGTGTGTGTGTGTGTGTGTGTGTGTGTGTGTGTGTGTGTGTGTGTGTGTGTGTGTGTAACCTTTATTTGTTGTTTCTAATCGTTATGGTAACGCCACGTTAATGACACTCCTTTACGAATTTCTCACATAAACAGCTGACAATTATCAATTCACTGACGACAGTATAATTAAATAACGTACTGATTACGTACAAATTGCATGTTTTATGATTATTGATTACGTGGTTTATGATTATCGTGCGAGATGAATAAAGGGGCGTGTACCTGTTCCTCGGACGGCGCGGACGTGAGGAGGGTGATGGTGACCGTGACGATGACGGTGATGGCGCAGAGGACGATGGCGAAGTGCAGGTAGTGAACTCTCCGGAGGATGGGCGGAGCCGGGTCGAAGACGCCGCAGCGGGGGGGCGGGAAGGCGAATTCCAAAACCATGCGTGTGACGCCGACCGCCAGACCCACCATCAATCCCCAAAACGCTCCCTAAAACACAACCATGTACACACAACACACACAATGTACACACTCTGTCATGTTTCTGTAATTTACTATAGAAATGAAAATAAATAATAAAATATAATATATTATAATACAAATAAAATATAATATAGATTAGATATATATATATATATATATATATATATATATATATAGTATATATATTCATTCATTCATTCATCTTCTACCGCTATATCCGATCTTCCCTCGGGTCACGGGGAGTCTGTGTCTATCTCAGGCGTCTATGGGCATTAAGGCAGGATACACCATGGATGGAATGCCAACCCATCGCAGGACACACACACACACACACACACACACACACACACACATTCATACACTTACTAGGGACAATTTTCCAAGGTGCCAATCAACCTACCGTGCATGTTTTGGCCCATTTTTTTTGGACCGGGGGAGGAAACCAGAGAGAACCCGGAGAAAAACCCCCTGAGGAGGCACCGGGGGAGAACATGCAAACTCCACACACACACATGGCCAATGACGGGAACTTCAGAACCACGGGGTGGCCCTGTGAGGCAATCGAATTATGAGGTTCTAACCACTACTACCATGATGGTGTGCGGCAATTATAATACTATAGCATATATATATATAGCTATATATCATATATATATATATAGGCCCTATATATATATGTATATATATATATATATGGATATATATATATATATATATATAACGTATGTATATATATAGATATATATATATATATATGCCGATACAGTCCGTATATGGTATATTATATATATAAATACCGATAATATTAGACTAAAATGGACCGTATATGGAATAAATACTATATGGAAGCCCGGGATATGGACCAAATGGTGTGAGAAATGTGCTAACCACTAAATAACCTATATATATATATATATATTATATATATATACAGTTGTATATATAATATATATATATATATATATATATATATATATATATATATATATATAAACCCCCGATTGGCTTACTATAGAAATGAAATAAATAAATAAATAATAAAGAAGATATTATATAGAATAAATAAATAAATAAATATATATTATATAGATATTACACCATAATAAATAATATATATATATATATATATATATATAATAAAATAAAAAATGATCTATTATAATAAAACAACCTGATTGGACAGATCTATTATAATAAAACCCTGATTGGACAGAATGTAAGTATAGATTTTTGCGTTTTTTTTATTTTATATATCAGGTAAAATTGTTTGTACTTCTAAGAATATTGTTCTCATTAAAATGAAATAAAAGATTTGCAGTAAATAATATTCTGTAATAATGATGTCAAATTCATAATTAGTCTATAATTATGACGGGTTTCATTTCAGGAGCTTCACCGCGTCAATTATATGAGAAATGTAATAATAAGATAATAATATTAGTAAAATAATAGTATTTTATGACCTTCGAAACGTCATGTATCCGCTCTGTTGGAATGCACTCGCTTGTGCAAACCACTAGTGTGAGCTTTGGTGGTGCAGGGATTTGAACCTGTGACCTTTTGGGTCCTTAATTACTGAGCGACCACAATCTCTATAAAGATGTATGCTATTTGAAGATCTCCTGCTGTAGAGCAAATGAAGAAGGTGAATGCTGTCTGCACTCCGGGAACGTTCCGGATCACCACAAGATTCCAGTGGAACGTCGTTCCCAGAAGACTGGAGTTCATTGTAAGAGTAAACGAGGATTCAATGTGGAACGTGAAGATCAAAAAGACGCTTAAATGTCCATAAACTTTTATCACTATTGTGTGTATTTCACACACTTTCACATTGTGGCGGTTGAAAACTGAAACTTGCCCAAACTCGCCCAGATGGTGACGTGGAGCGTCAGTGTGGAATTCTTCAGTGTGTGTTACGTGAGTGTATGTGATGTGAGTGTATGTGAGTGTATGCGAGTGTATGTGAGTGTATGCGAGTGTATGTGAGTGTATGCGAGTGTATGTGAGTGTATGCGAGTGTATGCGAGTGTATGTGAGTGTATGCGAGTGTACGCGAGTGTACGCGAGTGTACGCGAGTGTACGCGAGTGTACGCGAGTGTACGCGAGTGTACGCGAGTGTACGCGAGTGTACGCGAGTGTACGCGAGTGTACGCGAGTGTATGTGAGTGTACGCGAGTGTATGTGAGTGTATGCGAGTGTATGAGAGTGTACGCGAGTGTACGTGAGTGTACGTCAGTGTACGTGAGTGTATGCGAGTGTACGTGAGTGTATATAAGTGCATGCGAGTGTATGTGAGTGTATGCGAGTGTACGCGAGTGTACGCGAGTGTATGTGAGTGTATGCGAGTGTACGCGAGTGTATGTGAGTGTACGCGAGTGTACGCGAGTGTACGCGAGTGTATGTGAGTGTATGCGAGTGTAGTGTGCGAGTGTATGTGAGTGTATGCGAGTGTACGCGAGTGTACGTGAGTGTATGCGAGTGTACGCGAGTGTATGTGAGTGTATGCGAGTGTACGCGAGTGTATGTGAGTGTATGCGAGTTTACGTGAGTGTATGCGAGTGTACGTCAGTGTACGTCAGTGTACGGGAGTGTACGCGAGTGTACGCGAGTGTACGCGAGTGTACGCGTGTATGTGAGTGTACGCGAGTGTACGTGAGTGCGAGTGTACGTGAGTGTATGCGAGTGTACGCGAGTGTATGTGAGTGTACGCGAGTGTACACGAGTGTATGTGAGTGTACGCGAGTGTACGCGAGTGTACGCGAGCGTACATGAGGGTATGTGAGTGTACGCGAGTGTAGGTGAGTGTATGTAAGTGTACGCGAGTGTGCGCGAGTGCGACTCTATGTTAGCGTGTCAGTGATTCTCTGTGCGATTCGCGTCTCTCTCTGAGATGAAGACATGCTCGGATTGTGAAATGGAGAAAGTGAAGGAGAAGCTCGGGTATCTTGCGTAGCTCCGGGGCATCCTGCATTCCACCCAAGATAATGCCCCACCCCGGTGTCAAGGTGTTTCTCCCCGCATTACTGGAATGTTATAATGTTTTTTCAGTCCGACAAACAGGTTTTTCCTCGTCAACGCTCGGCTATAACAACCAGACTTTCAGTCAGGACATGAGAGAGAGAGAGAGAGAGAGAGACAGAGAGAGAGAGAGAGAGAGAGAGAGAGAGAGAGAGAGAGAGAGAGATAGAGAGAGAGAGACAGAGAAAGAGAGAGAGAGAAAGAGAGAGAGAGAGAGACGAGAGGAGAGAGAGAGAGAGAGAGAGACAGAGCGAGAGAGAGACAGAGAGAGACAGAGAGAGAGACAGAGAGAGACAGAGAAAGACACAGAGAGAGAGACAGTGAGAGACAGAGAGAGAGAAAGAGAGACAGAGAGAGAGAGAGACATATGAGAGAGAGGGGGAGAGAGAGAAGAGAGAGAGAGAGAGAGAGAGAGAGAGACAGAGAGAGAGAGAGAGAGACAGAGAGAGAGAGAGAGAGAGAGAGAAGAGAGAGAGAGAGAGAGAGAGAGAGAGAGAGATAGAAAGAGTATCTTATGTGAGTCTGATCCGCCTCAGGCTGTGCATCACGACTGCAGTGTATCAGATCAACACCATTAAACAGATATTACAACTGTTAGGGTTTATTTATGGAAGGAGTCTCCAGTGTCAGCGCACCACATGCTCCGTGACCCCGCCCACTTCAGGTCTCTGATCCATCCTGAAAGCACGGGCTTGCTGAGTTTCTCCACATGAACCTCCTAAAGCTTTCTGTTGAAGGTTCCGCTTTGTAACCATGGCGATGGATTTGGACTAAAATCAACAATCTGCTACAACAGATAACGAGGCTGAACACATGAGAACACTGAGGGAACCATAACGACGACACGGCGAGCGCTGCTGGAGCAGGGACGATGGTGAAGGACCTCAGCCGTCACAACACTCAGGAAAGTGCTTTCGCTCCTTGAAGGCAAACACTGAGAGAGCGAGGAGGAGGAGCTTCTTTTCCTGCAGGTCATTCAGACACTAAACCAGGAAACACCGGGAATTTAGACTTTTCTTCTTTCTCACAACATTTACACAAACGGACACTTTGTCCGTACATACGGGTTGTCCCCGCATGTACGTCCCCGTATGTACATCCCTGTATGTACATCCCTATATGTACGTCCCTATATATATGTACGTCCCCATATGTACATCCCCATATATACATCTTCATATGTATGTCCCCGTATGTACGTCCCCGTATGTACATCCCCATATGTACGTCCCTATATATGTACGTCCCCATATGTACATCCCCATATGTACATCCTCATATGTACATCCCCGTATGTATGTCTGTCCCCATATTACACATCCCTGTATGTATGTCCCCATATGTATGTCCCAGTATGTACATCCCCATATGTTCATCCCTGTATTTATGTTCCCGTATGTACTTCCTCATATGTACATCCCCATATGTACATCCCCATATGTACATCCTCATATGTACATCTCCGTATGTATGTCTGTCCCCATATTACACGTCCCCGTATGTTTGTCCCCATATGTATGTCCCAGTATGTACATCCCCATATGTTCATCCCTGTATTTATGTTCCCGTATGTACTTCCTCATATGTACATCCTCATATGTACATCGCCGTATGTATGTCTGTCCCCATATTACACGTCCCCGTATGTTTGTCCCCATATGTATGTCCCAGTATGTACTTCCTCATATGTACATCCCCATATGTACATCCTCATATGTACATCCCCGTATGTATGTCTGTCCCCATATTACACGTCCCCGTATGTTTGTCCCCATATGTATGTCCCAGTATGTACTTCCTCATATGTACATCCCCATATGTATGTCACCATATGTACGTCCCCATATGTACGTCCCCGTATGTACGTCCCCGTATTTACGTCCTCATATGTACGTCCCCGTATGTACGTCCCCGTATGTATGTCCCCATATGTACGAAAACTGTGTTTTCAAATGTATTCACTTTTATTGAAGTGAAATCCGAGTCTCAGAAGGCCGATATTCGTTTTCAAACATAACTGTATTAGTTTGGACGCGTCTCAGCGATGAATCCCTTCACCACTATCACCTCGGTCTCGCTCAGCAAAGATAAACTCTGCAATAAAGCAACTTTTCCACATTCGATTCTCTTTACGTTCATATCTGACATGTCTGCTGGAGGAATCTCTCGCTCCACACGTTTTACATAAAACCTGCCACCACATATTTTGAATCGCCGGCTTCTGACCTGCATCCAGTCTTACGTTTACAGAAACTATACAGGATAGCCGGGGTAAAAAGTCAAGCGTCATTCGATCTGCGCTTCTTTATCGGATTCGACGATCTGCGCGTTTTCTCACGGTGTCTCGTTTCACTAAACTACGACGACGAGGACGTTATTTGTTCCTGTGTAAAAGTAACTGCGATCGTCTGTTTGAGGTATAAGTGGGCGGGGCTGCGTCATGACTCATTGGAATCTCTTTTTTTTTTTTTTATGTGCACACACATGTAACATCTGCTTCTCCACCGAATCCGTCATCCCGTCGCTGTAAAACCGTCTGTAACATCCAAACCTTCTGGTTAGTCAGCTAAGAAAAAACAAAACAAACACAAAAATACAGACCTCGGTACATGTAGCGCAGGGGTCACCAACGTGGTCGCCACGGGCACCAGGTGGCCCCCAAGGACCACATGAGTAGCTCTCAGGCCTGTTCTAAAATCTCTACAGTGAGATGCATCTAAAATGTTAGTTAACTCATTGTTGATACTTATTGTGAGAAATCATCAGTGTCATTAATTATAACATATAACTAAAGGCAAATGGAGACACAGTGGTTTAGTGATTACCACGTTCGACACCACCAGGGTCCGGGTTCGATTCCCGTCTCGCCCATGTGTGTGTGGAGTTTGTGCATGTTCTCCCTGTGCCTCAGGGGGTTTTTCTCCGGGTTCTCCGATTTCCTCCCCCGGTCCAAAAACATGCACGGTAGGTTGATTGGCACCTTGGAAAATTGTCCCTAGTGTATGAATGTGTGTGTGTGTGTGTGTGTGTGTGTGTGTGTGTGTGATGGGTTGGCATTCCATCCAGGGTGTATCCTGCCTTAATGCCCATAGACGCCTGAGATCGACACAGGCTCCCCGTGACCCGAGGGAAGATCGGATAAAGCGGTAGAAGATGAGATGAATGAATGAATGAATGAATGAACTAAAGGCAAATGTGTTATTTCAGAAGAGTGTGTCAAACTGGCAGCCCTTTGTATGACTCAGTATCCATGAAGTAGCTCTCAGGTTCAAAAAGGTTGGTGACCCCTGATGTAGCGTTATGAAGAACACGTACCGCTTCGTTGGTCCTTTTCCAGAACACTGCCATGACAAAAATGGCGGTCACGGGCGGAGCTAGGTAGCTGGTCACCGATTGGATGTAAACGTAGAGCTGGCCGCTGTTGGCGCTCTGAAGGATCGGGATCCAGACCACGCTGACGACCACCAGAATCACCGTGACGATCCTGCCGGAGAGCAAGCGACTTATTAGCACCGATTAGCCTCACGCCGATTAGCCTCACGCCGCTTTCCCACCAATCGGAACATCGAGAAGGACGGGATTAAATCTCACAACCTGCCGACCAACAGAAGCTCCTTCTCGCTCGCTCCTCGCCGATATTTCTTCCAGATGTCCATGGTGAACAGAGTGCTGCTGCTGTTAAAGATGGAGGTCAGCGAGGACATCAGGGCCGCCATCATCACTGCGATCATCAGACCTCTCAGGCCTAACACACACGTACACACACACACACACACACACACACACACACACACACACACACACACACACACACACACACACATGCACACACACACACACACACACACACACACACACACACACACACACACACACACACACACACACACACACACACACACACACACACACACACACATGCACACACACACACAAACCACACACACACCACCCACACACACACACACACACACACACACACACACACACACACACACATCACGACACACACACACACACACACACACACACACACACACACACACACACACACACACACACACACACACACACACACACACACACACACACACACACACACACACACACACACACACATACGCACACACACGCACACACACATGCGCACACACACACACACACACGGACACAAACACACAGGCACACACACACACACACACACACACATGCGCACACACAACACACACACACACACACACACACACACACATGCGCGCACACACACACACGTACACAAACACACAGACACACACACGCACACACACACAAGCACACAATACTTTCTGATCAGAGAAACTTGTTCATACACTTTTTCTGTTTATAGTGACGTTATGGGAACATCGGGTCCCATGTTACAGCAAATAAAGGGACATAAACAAAAATACACACGATATAAATAAAAAACAACACTGTTTTCTTACCACTTGGCATGAGTTCGATCACCAGTTTGGGAAAAGCGATGTTGGAACAGCCGACCTCTGCGCCACACACCTTCAAACAGTCCTCAGGATCCACACAACCCACGGAATCTGGGGGTATTCACAATCACACAAACACACACAGTAAACAGACAAACAGTAAACACACACAAACAGTAAACACCCAGCAATTTACAAACTTGGAAATTGTTCCTCATATTTATGAAAATTTATTAAGGTCCAGTTTGTAAAAACATCCACATCCCAAAGTGTGTGGAAACGGAATGACCATATAAGGTAATGTGCCTTCGAATCTGTTTAATAAACACTGACGAGTCTCACCGACACACGACGTTTTCATCGTCCAATTAAACCATAAATGAAAATAAATTACCCTAGTTCTTCAATTAGGACAAAAGTAATGGCACCCTATAAGTTTATATCTACGGCAGATAAAAATGACACATTACAGGGACTATACAGGGACGAGTCGTGCTTTACGTTAAAGCCATAAACG